>VZRW01011586.1:12139-22140 GCA_013398125.1 Aegotheles bennettii | reverse complement strand
GGTGAGACCACACCTTGAGTGCTGCGTCCAGTTCTGGGCACCGCAGGATGGGAAGGACATTGAGGGGCTGGAGCAAGTCCAGAGAAGGGCAATGAGGCTGGGGAGAGGTCTGGAAAACAAGAACCAGCTGAGGGAACTGGGGTTATTTAGCCTGGAGAAGAGGAGACTGAGAGGAGACCTCATTGCCCTCTACAACCACCTAAAGGGAGGTTGTAGTGAGGCTGGTGTTGGTCTCTTCTCCCAAATTGCTGATGACAGGACGAGAGGAAATGGCCTCAAGTTCCATCAGGGGAAGTTTAGGTTGGAGATTAGGAAGAAGTTCCTTACTGGGAGGGTGGTTGGGCACTGGAATGGGCTGCCCAGGGAGGTGGTGGAGTCACCGTCCCTGGGGGTGTTCAACAAACGGGTTGATGAGGCACTTGAGGCCATGGTCTGATGGTCCAATGGTTAGGAATATGATGGGATAAAGGTTGGACTTGATGACCCTGGAGGTCCCTTCCAATCAGAATGATTGTATGATTGTATGATTCTATGATTCAAATACTGGCATGCTTAGAGTGTCATCTTAAGAAGAGGCCCATAATCAATCTCACTTTGTTCAGAGGTTTGTAGACCTGTAAAATTTCACCATATTTACAAAGTGTTGGTTAAATGGGTGTTAACTGCAACTTCAGGTTGGCTAAGGGACACTAAGATTGTTCACTGCTATTATTAATTCCTTCACATACCTTGGACTTGGGAATACTCCTGTCTTTGTCATGATAATGTCTCCCAGAAAGAACTTCCCCAAAATATCTAGAATACTTCTTAAAGTACCAGTCAAAGGATGTGTAAATAAAAAGTCAGAGAAAATATCTATACCTATTTCCACTTGCAATATAGCTTTAATCAATAGCTCACAGAGGGTAGAAGATAAGATGATAGACTTAGGTTACAAAAACAAACATGCACTTTTCTTTTAATCCCAAATGAAAACCTTCTTCTTCAGGGAAAAGAAGTAAATTCAAAAGGTATAATATTAAAACCACCTTGAAAATATACTCATGGAAAATTCATCATGTGCCCATTGCAAATATCAGAGGTACTTTCTATTACATCCTTTCAATTTGTTTTTAAGGCACTTTGGTAAATGCAATCTAGTAAAAACTGATGACCAATATGACCTGCCCTGGAAGTCCAACAAGGACAACTGGGAAGAATTCCAATTGTGACTTCAGTGAGGTTTGTCTTGGTCCTGTGTATCTTCTCAGGCCAAAAAATGTGAAGTAAGAAGGAAATGTGCTAGAAGATTACAAGTATGTTGCCCAGGTGATGAAATCCTCTTCATTAGCTTTGAATATTAAAGCTGAACCTGGAATTAAACCCATTCATTGCAAGATGGAAGCTAAAGCAGAAACTGAAATGGTGGAGAAGATGCAGGAGATTAGACTTCCCTGGCCCTTTGTGACCCCTACTGGGGTTTTGTGATCATTCCGCATTCCCAGCTTATTTTTAACACAGAGGAAAACTAAAGCTAATTCTTTCTACCACCAGAATAAATCCAGCAAGTGATAATAGTGCTATCAAATTGTGCACAAACAACCTATGCAAAGAGCATTTTAACCATAGTTCACTAGCTTGCCTTTCTTTTTAAGCAGCTTATCTATGGAATTTTTACTCATAATGACTGTAAAGGAAGGGGAAGAGTTTACCTGAATGGTTGGTTCTACAGGACATGATCATCATGGGCTGTGCAATGAGCAGACTTCCTTTCCTATGTAATCTTGACTATGTAAGCCCTGGGAGATGCTGTAAGCCTCACAATTCAAGCCAGGTCTGGATTTTTTGCCAGCAGTCCTTGAGGAATAAGCAACACAGTATATCTGTGTTTGCAGGCTCTTCAGCAGCAGCCACTTCTCATGCTCTCACACTTTAGCTACCCTCCCTCAACCAGTAATCAATCAGCAATGAAACAGGTCATAAAATACACATATTCTTTACCCCCTTTCTTCTAGTCAACATTATCGTCTATCTTCCAATGACCCTGGCAGCTACAGCTGGCTTTATGATGCCTACTGTGCTGACCATACCACCCTTTTGCTGTTCCCACGTGCCTTCAAATACCTTATAGAGTTAGTGCAGACTCTTTTTCGTTGTCAGTTTATTGACAACCTAAACCACATGGAAGTTCCAGCTGCAACTAAAACTTCTGACTGATCCGCTAATGCTGCTGATAATTCAGGCAACTGTTAGAATGTGTTCACATCATGACATTATTTGTGGGAGAAAGACAAACAGGAGGAGTATGTGAAAGCAATTCTTCCCACATATTTTCATCTTTGAGAATAATTTGCCAGTTGCTATGAGACTGGTTGTGTAGGGAGAGAGGCCAAGGTTTTTAGATGGACACAAGTGGAGTGAAGAGGTAGATTAGTAAGCACACAGGGGACAGATGGCTTTGTGACTGCTGAAAAGATCACGCCACTCAAATGATTTCTCCACCTACAGATGCTATTACAGAAAATGAAAATGCGGTTTCAATGATTAATCCCTCCTGAACCTTAAGAAATTGGCTCAATATTGGTTGAATCACAACAAACACACTCATATTTTTCACTAGCTCTTGAAATGAATCAATAGACAAAAAAGTTGATAGATACACACAAAAAAATTTATCCTTCAGTGAGATTGTTCACCCTTCTAATTATCTCTGCATTTTTCCTCAAAATACCTTTTCTTTCTACAAAAGTTGACAGGCAATGGATTAGATTAAAAACTTGGTTTTTCAATAGACAAAGAAAAAAACCCTCCAAATCTGATGAGTCTCATTGAGGGACTCAAGACTTGAACCATGTATCCTTATTTTAACCACCCATGGAATAAGAAGGTTTTAATAGTGCAAGAGGGAAACACAATCCTAGTTTTCATTCCACAGAATTGATGTACCACTGATATTTGATATGACAAGCACACCTCATCATTTCCAGGGGCTGTCAAGGAGCATGAGTTTACTTTAGCCCTTGTGTTCTGCTGTGCTATCATGGTGCTGTTTACTTCCCGTGCTTCCAACAACCTATGGAGAACAGTAATTTTTCCCCACCATCTGTAAAATTGCAGAGAATTACAGAGGTGCAGCCAGGGACTGCATGCTTGCCTCTCTACAGCAAGAGCTGTACCAAGCCTATGCCTCTGTCTTCACTTTGCAGGTTGCTCTGCTCTTCTGCAACCTACCTACACAGACGAACTCAGCATGTGAGTACTGCTCTGGGGCTGTCAGCACAGAGGTAAGTATATACATGCCTCTGTACCACACAGAAAAAAATCTCGATATATTGACATGTAATTTTATTTTTTCTTTGTTTCTTGAACCTTAGGTGTAATGAAATAAATTGAAACAGCTTTTTTTCTAAGAAGTCAAAGCCTAGCAGAAGAGTAACTCTAAGTAAGGATCGTTTGTTTTGCCAGTTTTGAAAGTGAGTGTTTACAACATAAAACATGACTTGTTTGACTATTGCACATCAGCACAGAATCACAGAATCACAGAATCACAGAATCCTAGGGGTTGGAAGGGACCTCGAGAGATCATCCAGTCCAACCCCCCCTGCCAGAGCAGGGTCACCTAGAGTCCATCACACAGGAACGCATCCAGGTGGGGTTTGAATGTCTCCAGCCAAGGAGACTCCACAACCTCTCTGGGCAGCCTGGTCCAGTGCTCTGGCACTCTCACAGGAAAGAAGTTCTTCCTGAGATTCACATGGAACCTCCTGTGCTCCAGTTTGCATCCATTGCCCCTTGTCCTATCACTGGTCAGCACTGTAAAAAGCTTTGCTCCATCGTCCTGCCCCTCACCCTTTCCATATTTGTAACCATGGATGAGGTCTCCCCTCAGTCTCCTTTTCTCCAAGCTAAAGAGCCCCAGCTCCCTCAGCCTTTCCTCATAAGGGAGATGTTCCATTCCCTTAATCATCTTTGTGGCTCTGTGCTGGACTCTCTCAAGCAGTTCCCTGTCCTTCTTGAACTGTGGGGCCCAGAACTGGACACAGGACTCCAGATGTGGCCTCACCAAGGCAGAACAGAGGGGGAGGAGAACTTCTCTTGACCTACTAGCACAGTATCATCTTGCAGACCTAGATGCTGCCTTCCCCTATGGACTTCCCCAGGACTATGATGCCCATACACCACTCCATTACTGTCAGCAACCCACCACACTGGTGCTGGGGTATCTCCCCATGCAACACAGTATTGGCGTGAGACAGCAGATGGACACATATTTGCTCATTTCAGTGTGTCACCACTTGTTGGTTTGGTTGCTTTCAATATCGAGATGATAAATGTGATAGTTTTGAGAAAATTCAACTACACTTTTGTTACTAGTTTCTCTTCTCCCCTGCTAAGGGCCTTCAGGTACTTACTGCCACTTGCCAATATCTCCCAAGGAAATCCTCCTGTGCTATTAAGTCAAATTTTGGATTACTGACAAAAAAATGCAGACTGTTAATAGTTTTTTCAGCATTTAACTTGGCAGATTAAGTCTTCCTATATGCTTTGAGTCACCTTACATGATGACTCTCAGATTGTGTTTCATAAGGTTCATTTGGCCACATCATACTAAGCTGGGAGCTATATTAATTAATATTAAATATTTAATCTATGATGACAGGTATTTTTGGAAGCTGATACAACAGTACTCATGAATGAGGAAATGAACTTTGACAAAATGAATGGTTTGACAGATGGTAGTTTGCTTAGAGCTCTTACTAACAGATGTTTGAAGGAATGTTCTGCAAGACCTCTGTGTATTTTGGGTTTTAACATTTTATTAGTAAATAGCTATCACCTGGTGTATACTTGCTCTTTGGAACTTCTTGATGTGGAAGTTGCTAATTTTTATCCTTGCCTTTCTTGGAGAAAAATACCCAACACTTTATTGATTTCTGCTTGGGGATAAGAATGATGGAACTTGGAAAGTCTTTATTACAAGTACATTTTTTGTGTGTTATAGTAGTTATGATTAGGTTTGTAAGATTCACAGACACACAATTAACTATTCCAGTATTAGGGACTGCAAATCCCTAAAATGTGAGTCTGAGAATCAGAGATGGGAATGAAACCACAGGTGGTGGGAGACACTTGTGTAAAAAACAAATTAAGTCACAAATAAAAACATACAATCTACCTACCAGAAACAATATTCCAATATATTTATACTTAGAAAAAAACCCAAAAAACATTCTCAGTAATCAATAAATAAAGTTTCTACTCCAGCATCGCTTCTGGAGTAGAAACTAGAATTTAGATTCTCTCAAACAAGTATCCTAATCACTGTGTTGCACAATTCTTGTCTTAGCCCACTGATTTTGAACTGTCTTAATGTAAACATCATATCCTAGAACACATCAATACATTGTTTAGTCCTCAGATATAGTTTTAGTGAATGCTTTGAGTGGGCAATACTTAAGGAAGACTCTCGTGCTCCATGTTCTCTGGACAAACATGGTTATCACCCATGCAGCACTCTGGCTCTGTGCACACCCTCCCAGGCATTGGACATTTCTATGTATTTCACAGTCCCTAATTATTCACTCTGATTTCTGCTGTGGGAACCAGCTTTATATGCTTTGTAAGAACTACAAGGCTCTAACAAGGCTTTCTTTTTGTTAAAATCTTTTAAATTAAAAAAAAAAAAAAAGAAACAAAAACAAAACAAAAACCCAAAACAACAGAACAAATAAAATAATAAAATAAAATAAAATAAAATAAATCACCATTGCCCCAAGTGGATTCAAGTTTCTGGGTTTTATTCTTAATTGACCCTAAAATTCTAAACCACCCAGGGGCCTGGGAAAATTTTACCCTGAATCTCCTGGTGGCAGATTCCTTTCCATCACAGGTCACCTCTTTTATTAAGAGTGTCTAAAGGGAGACTATTTACCCAGAATTTCAAGAAATATAATGAAGATTTTTTTTTTAGAAATGCACAATGTTATTAAAAAAGAAAAAAGTATTACATAAAACAGAGAAGGTAAAAGTAAACTCAATTATTCTGAACTTAGATTAGACTACATATATATGCAAATTACCAATTAGAAGCTGGGCACCTTTTCCATCAAACTGCTGTACCTCAAAATATGGAGTTTCATCCAAACTTTGGCATAGAGTTTCAGAAAGCCATTTAGAGAAGCAATTAGAAAAATGCTAGAATTAGAATGCTTTTTTCATATACTCTAAGAAAGACTTCTAGCTTTTCCATTGCAAATGGACTCAATTTCTAAATTAATCCTTCTCCTTCTCACAATAATAAAATTAAATATTTGAATATTTTATTTAAAAGCCAATTGTTAACCATACTGATGTCTCTGAAGAAATGAATCCTGCTGTGTTAATGAGGGACAACAAAATAGCTTTTTTATTTTTCTATTTAATAACTTACACTTATATGCAACATTTTTCAGAAACAGTTCAGGTGCTCAGCCATAGTTCCCACACAGTGGTATGATACCCAGTAATTAGTTCTTTTTCTTAATATTTTTTAGATATTGCTAATGACAGGACGAGAGGAAATGGCCTCAAGTTCCATCAGGGGAAGTTTAGGTTGGTTATCAGGAAGAAGTTCTTTCCTGAGAGGGTGGTTGGGCACTGGAATGGGCTGCCCAGGGAGGTGGTGGAGTCACCGTCCCTGGGGGTGTTCAGAAAACGGGTTGATGAGGCACTTGAGGCCATGGTCTGATGGTCTGATGGTCAGGAATATGATGGGATAAAGGTTGGGATGACCCTGGAGGTCTCTTCCAACCAGAATGATTCTATGATTCTATAAGGTATGCCCAAATCTGCTCTTGGTGGCTGTGGATTAGTAAATACTGACCTTGTAAAACATTCCATGCCTAAAAGATCACAAAGCACTTTAAAAAGAACTGGTTGTCTCTTGTATGACAATAAAATTATTGCACCACCAGGCATATTCCTCACATGGATCCTCTTCACAACCACACTCAGGAGACCAGCAGCAGTTAAAGGACCTCTTGTTCTCAGATGTGATAGCTCAATCAGGGTGCAATGGCAGCACCTGCATGGGAACCACCAGGCACTGATCTTTTTCACTTCTTGCTTAATAGACTGAACACAGCCAGGACCAGAAAGTCAAATTTACTCCATCTTTTCCTTAACCAAATCTTTCCCCGACCCCTCCTGACTCAAAAAATCGTATTACCAACCTGTACCATTCTTTTCTGTATTGCTTCCTGCTAGACTTCACTGCACCCAGATTTTCACTGCCAAGCTTTAAATCTGATACCTATACAACCTATACCTCCTCTATGCCTTTACCTGCCTTCTTACTTTGTTGTAAGACTGTCATATATTTCTGAGGTTGATATTCTTAGGGTCCCTGCTGCACTGACCACCTTAATGTAGGTGGTGCAAGTCCAACTGTTGTGGGGTAAAGTAACATTTAGGAAGGTTCCTCTATGGACAGAGAACTCATTGCACTTGTATGACTTACAGAACAAAAAGACCACTTATATGGTGAAAGTCTAAAGAAGCAAGACTTCTTGTGGGACAATATTCACCCCCCTTGCTCTCTCATCCCTGGAGAGCATCCCTCTGCCAAAGTCACTTACACATTTTAACAGACTTAGGATTTCAGTACTGTAGGCCAGTCCTTACACTGCTAGTTATATCAAATTATTTTATCTTACAGTGTTCTTCATAATATTCCATTTTAATGCATATTCCATAATATATATATATGCATAATAATGCATATTCCATAATATGCATTTTTGGCATATCCACCATGGCTGAATTTTTTCTGTATTATAGGAATAATAACTGCACTGATATGAAAAAGGATAGTATTTTATGGAAGGAAAGGGAAAACAGCCATAAACAGGGGAAAAACAAGTTAAGAAGTATTAGGTTTGATGGGTGAAACTGGGAGAGAAGAATAAATGCAAGGATACTGGCCTGGATCTCTAGGTTAAAAATCATTAGAGAGAAGTAACACGTAGAAGGTGCTGCTAGAAGGTTTGCTTTAGAGATTAACAGTTACTATGGCTTTGGATATGGTAGAGGGAGAACAGAAGCAACAATCATGCCCATGGCCAGCTCTATTCCGATCCATACTGCCTTCAGGAAAAAATATATACAAATAGAAAAATATAAATATGTGCAAGGAAGGAGTAGAGATGAAGTGGGATGAGAATGAAAAGAAACAGTGTATTTTGCAGCCACGTTTGCAAAAGGACAAAAGGGAAAAGATAAATCCGAGTTCTCTTAAATAAAATTTTTGTAAAAAAACCCTTGTTATTGAACAGGTAGAGTGACCATTTTGGTTATAATTCACAAACCATTCATGAAAAACAGAACTGTGGGAATTTTTCTCATTCTATTTGGAAACATGAAAATTTAGTGTCACTAAGAAAGTGGTAAACAGTATACACAGGTAGTATTTTATCACAGAGAAGCTATGAGGAGAAACAGAGGTCAACAGAACTTTAAAAGGGAGATATGACTTACTCTGACTTTAATTTGCTTTCAAAAACATGGTCACTGACCCTTTAAATCACCAGCCAATTACAAGCATTGTAGTGCCGTTACTAATTACATGCTGAGAGTGTAAATTTAAAATGGCAATTTCAATTTTCAGTTCATTGGGAGAATGCAGGAAAATGAAATTGCATACTAATTAGCTCATGTGTGTCAGACACCTGAAAGATTATAGAAAAAAAAAAACCTCTGAGCCCATAACAAGTGAGTTATAAGCAAAGCACTCAAACCTTTCATTCGCCAAGCTGCATATAAATAAAGAAATTAAATGACAAAGAAGTTTGATAATGATGGAACAAGGCAAAAATGGCAACAGGCCTCTGCATACTTATACTTTGGGGCACTTTGCCCATTATACATATCTTTTAGAATTTATCTAGTATTAGAAACTATAAAAAACTATAAACTAACAGGCTACTGCTTCAGGTTCACTGCACAAAATAATAATTTACATTTCCTAAAAATGGAGTTTCTGGCTTCATAACTTTCTGCTTAATCTCTATCAAACATTCACATTGTTTTTTAGGAATCATCTTCTGGACGAGCTGCTCTGTCACTCAGACCAGCATGGAAGAGGCCTCTCACATCAAGATCTGGGGAGAAGCAGGCGATACGATCAAGGAAGTAAAAACTAAGAGTAGGCTGTTGCTAGAGGGAGCATTTCTCCCACAGGACCAGAGACAGCACAAGCCATAGTGGGCTGACTTCTTGCAACCTTCCACAAATGCTCAGGAATATCTCCCTGGCCATTAAGGAAGCTGTGCAAAGACAAGACCCGGGATTTCTGCTTCTCCTCTCCTCTCAGCAGAAGCTGTTCACCCATATAAGGGTCAGGTAGTGCCTGTCTCTCAGAGTGTATTTCATGCTTGAAGAACAAGACAGTGCTCTGATGTGAAGAAGTACTGTTCAGTGCATAAAATCTGAGTTTGTGGAGGTCTGAATCCTTGCCAAGTCAAGACAGGGTTTCTGCAGGAAACTAAAAAGCACTTTTTCTCTGCAAGTATCATCTCCCTGACAGATTTAGATTTTCTGTTCCCTGGTGTTTAAAGGAGAAAAGTCTTCAAAAAATGAAGAGAAAAAAAAATCTCAAGATTTAAATTTCTGTTTTTAGATTATAGAGTATTTTTATTTTTACTCTGAACTAAAAAGACAAATAAAATACTTGGCAAGTTTTGCAAAAATTATAGACCAAAGTTTATTTTTAAGGAAAAATGAGAGGAAAACACAAGGGAATACTAGGTGCTTAGTACACATTAATCATATCACTTAATTATCTCCCAGAAAGTCCTATATACTATGGCTGTCGAAAGTACAGAATAACCTGCATGGGATTGGCACTACTTAGATTAGATCATTAGCTTGAAAGAAGAACAAACTGTTGTATGTTTTTGCCATTGATCCAACCTTCTATCCAGGTAAGAGCAAAGGGAAGACTACCCTGGGAGCAGAGTCCAAGGCAGAGGTAACACTGGTCTGGG
>VZRW01011586.1:1353-12122 GCA_013398125.1 Aegotheles bennettii | reverse complement strand
CCCTATACAAGACATGTCTGGGGGTCCAATGCTAAATGATTTTGACTTTGTTCTCCAGCTCACACTCTAAAGCAGCCCAAAAGCTACTGTAACACTGGCTTTTTCATTATCCATTAAAGTTACATAAATATATAATTTATATTATATTCAAATAAATAATTCTGCTTAAGCCCCTTAGTGTTATTTTTTCCAGTTCTTTTTCCAATGTATAAATTTTACAGACTTTCTAACCCCTCTGGTCTTTCCAGAAGAAAACTGACTTAAGATACATTGGAGGGCCTTTGTGTTTTCACTCTGCAGCGAATAACAAACACCAACACTGCCTTCCTTTTTCAGAACTGACAAAATCCAGCACTCTCACTGCACCAGTTTCAGAAAACTTAATCAAACAGAGCTTTGTGCCTGCTTTCCAGTCAGGAAAAATGAACAGGTAATCCTGTACACCAGTGTCTGGGAACTGCTCAGAAAAATCACAAAATGGTCAATACAAAAACCTGATGAACAAAAATTATGAACAAAAGTATGTACATGAATGTAACTTCACAAAAGGGTGTCTGACAAGCCCAAGGGACATGTGGACAGTTCAGCTTAGCACTGCCAGACAACATGCTCAGGTACCATCTTTTGCTGCTCCTGTGGTGGGTTCAGTGTGAGGGAAGCACCCTCTTCACATATTGCCTATAACTGACCAGCTCAAAAGGTTTTTCCATAAATTTCTAACATCACCTTTATTAACTAACAGCTGGAAATGCCAAAGCTTAGCCCAATTCAGGTATCATGAAGAGAAAACGCCATAAATGTGAAGAGCTGCAGCAATTACTAGATAAGCATTATCTTCATTAAAACACAGCCACAGGACTTCATATTCACTGCTCCATGGTTTTTACTGAGTAATTTGCTGGGTGCAGAGAAATCCAGTCCACAAAGAGGTCACTGCCATTTGAATCATTCTAGCAATAACATCTCTGAATGGAAATGAAAAAAATAAATAAATGTGTATTTTCAGCCCCACGGATGTGGTTGAACTAACAGATACTTCAACTTTAATTGAAACAGCTCTTGTTACTTCCAGCATGATGTACTCAACGCTTAACCTGTGTGCCCAGAGCAGCTCAGCAGAGAGGACAAACTATTCCTGCAGGCTCTGGTACAGCCAAAACCACATTAAAGCACTCCAGAATGATGCCCAAGGAAGGCTGCAGGCACTAAAGTATCTCCACTGTGAGATCCTGGTGCAATATGCTGCTAAGGACTTAACAAGCGAATGTAACATATTGGAGAGTAGCTTCCTTGAAAAGAGTCTTTATAAATTTGCTCCCATGGTTTAGAACCACTATGGAACATATGGACACGTTTTTTTTAAATAAAGACTTGTGCATTTGTAATGTCAGGATTATTACTGTTTTGCAACTAAAAAAGTCCCTTTTAGTCTAGGCTACATTTCTGAGAGTGGAGAAGAATTTATCTGTTATTATACTACTTGTCTTCATCAGTTTCTTAAGTGACTCTGGCAATTGAACCAAGGATATTTTTTTCCTCCTCAGCTCCATCTGTTACCTGAATCCATGGCCATCTGTCATTTTCTGCAGCAGTCCAAGCATTCACAAGACCCTTCTTATTAAGTCGTGCATAGTATGGATACCATTTCTGGAGTCCAAAAAGAGCTCGATGAGTGGATGACGCAGTAATTTGTTGGTTTGACACAATTCCTCCTTCTATCCCTAGTGGGCCAGAGCATCCTGTGAATGGAAACAAGAGAAGAAATTCATGAAACTGAAATGATCAACTGTTCTGAACCCCAGTGACTGTAATTACAAATAGCATACAAACAGATCCAAGATGTTATGTCAAACACGTTATTAGAAGAGATTTAAAGCACTTGAGGAAAATCTTTTTGCAGAAATAAAAATAAAAGTACAAAAATATTGCTTCTAAATAACTGTTCCCATTGCAAAATGAATGAAGTAGATTAAGCTTTCAATTTCTTTTAGTTCATTTTATCTGAAGAGCTGCGAGTTTGGGTTTTACAGATACAATGAAAGAAAACGATTCAAATATTGAAATAATTGCTAAAAGCAAATTGAAAATTCTGCAATTACTGCAAAGTTTCATATTGCTGCTCTTGCTATAGAGGTTAGCATTTAGCCCATGTGCCACATATTGTTATTGCAGTTATCTTTTGAAATATGAAATTAGGCACATGATATCAGCCAGTTACATTAAAAAATAGTTAAAGGCCTTCTACATTTAATCAGCAAACCAAAAAAATATGTATTTAACAGCAATGTTCAAATGTTCATAATTTTATGTGTGGTAATCACCATTAATTTATTCACCTGAATTACTTGTAGATATAACCTTTTTTAAAGTCAAGATATTTCTGCACACGTTGCTGTCTGAAGCCACTCCATTGGGGTGCAGGAACAAGAACACTCAGTTATTGTGAGCAATCCAATCAGGTAAAATTAAAAAACTCATTGTATGTAAATGATGGGCAGTCTACGTACTATTAAATACCCCTGATGACTTCAAATAAGTAAGATCTTTTCTCTTCTCAATTAATTTTTGATGCAGAGTATAAAGAGAATGTAATTGCAGGAACTACTGCAGCAGCTGATCTTACTCAGTTGCCCCAAACATCTTCTGCTCTGTGGGTCAACTGTGCTTCAGCAGGATAGAGTAGATGTTTACTTGCACTTCAGGTTTTCTCAGAAGCCTGCCAATGCTTCACCTTAAGCAGTACTCAACAGTGAACTCTGAAATGGTACTGATATGAAATCCTTACACCACAGGAGCAGAAAGTCACAAATAATTTAATTCCTCATTAATTTAAAGGTACAGAGAAGAAAAAGTGACCAGTGCAATTTGCTTCTCTTGGCAGAAGGTGAGGCAGGGAGACAATGCAGGGAGTCACTGGCAATTCAGACCCCGGGTGTTGTGTGTCACTGATAATGGAGACAAATACAAACTAAATCACAATTTTCAGTTGATTATGGAACAAGGGCCATGGACAAGCACATGCTTGTGCTCTGGAAAGATAAACTAAAACCCCCATGCAGGTGAGGTTCCAAATGTATTATTCCTTAAACGCAAAGAAACTGATTTACTTTCATGATATGCTTAAATTAAATCCTGGCCCCACTTAAATTAATGACTGACTTGCACAATATGGTCATGTTGTCCACAGTTTTAGCAGCCCACAGACCTCGGCTAGAATCTAAAAGTCCTAGTTCCACTTTTCTGTGTCAGGTATCACCCAACGATAAAGGCAACGCATTCAGCACTTGACCAACAATGATGTAAAAAATGGAACAAAAAGCACCTCTCTCCTGCTGCTGCACCAGCTGCGTGGTGCTGCCAGAAGGAAACAAATTATTTGTCACCAGCATAGGCAGGTCCAATATAGGAAGTATTCAAAAAACCCACATATGTTGGAAAAATGTAATTTTTTCATTGTGTTATCGTGGTCAACTTAAAAATTGAAAGATCTATTAAAATCTTAACTCTGCTTCTGAAATATTTTCTTCTCATCAGAATAAATCCTTTTGGTGTATAAACCACCATATGTCCTTGCAAGCAAGAGGTAAACTACTCTCCTTTCCTAAGAAAATAATGTATTTTCAAAAGTTTCATATATTTACTTATTAAAATATCTCTGTCATTTCGTAATGGGAAGGAAAATTCACACAGGTGTTTCTATATGTATGTGTAACTCACAAGCACACACACGTGTACATAGGGCTGATTCCAGCTTACCATGAAATTAAACAACCCTAATAGCTGGCATAGATTGATGAATCTTTTAAAATACAGATGTGAAAAAAAACAGAGTAGAGGTTTCCAAGAGGAGCTGAAAATGGAGGTGTGAAGGCTTGGCAGGCGATTTAATATGGATGTGGGGCATACAGCTATATTCTGTATATGTATATACTCTTCTCTTATGGTGAGGAGCACAGGGATGAGGCCACTTGTCAGGCTTGATAGAGTTATTCCGTGACCTAATGGGGAAAAATGTGTGCTTGAGTGTAGGGCCCCACCATGTATCAGGGACAGTTTTGAGTGGGGCCCAGAATAAGGGTATTTGGCTTTAGCAGATAATTTTCAAATAACATGTATTTGATGCCAAGACTTGATCTCCTATAGACATCCCAGCTTTGGCAGACTTGGAAGAGATGTAGATGTCCTTTATTTTTGCATATCAGCCTCTGTTTAAGGTGCAGAGCTTTGTGGAAAGTTTTGATTTGGAGGCATGTTAGTTCCCATGCTTGGGACACATTAAATGGTATTTGAAATATGTGTGAATTCCTTGCAAGAGAAAGGTAAATTTCCCTTTCTAAATTGAAGGCATTTAAATTACCAAATACAGCACTAAACTCTGTTTTGTCAGCTATGACCGTATAAGGTCAGAAGTGTTTACCTTCCCTAGTTTTAGGAGGATTATTCCTGAAATCCAAAGCAAATCTCTACCTTCAGGGAATAAGTACTTCATTTTGCAAGCTTCTTATTTTAATTGCAGCTCCAGTCTGGGCTTGTCATATTTGTCAGGTTTTCAATTTGAGTTAAACACAAAATTTGCCACTTCAAAAAATTTGAACTACCACATTAGAGATACTTTCTAATCTGGTGTTCCATTCAAGGCAAAGAAATATGGGACTGGATAATAAATTCTAAACAATATTAGCCTTACAATGTAATATGTATGTACACAACACTAGGATCTGTCTTCAAAGTACCATCTTCTTTCAGCACCCTGGAAGACATCAGACCATTTTCATGAGGTGGGAAACCTGCTTGCAGACCCAAACCACAGAACTTGCAATGCAATCCTACTCTGCCCATAGCAGTGCTGATGAATCTGCAGTTTCCTAGGGACAAGTCTGGCAGATGGACCTCAAGGAAGTCCATCCAAGGCTATCTCTTCCTCTACGTGCATCATGAGGGTTTTTCTTTGAGTAGTCTTATCTTGAACTTGACCACATTGAATTTAACCTTCTGTTTCATAGCCAGGTCAATCTGTATTGCAAGATATATTTAAACCTTCAGTCCATTTTAATAATACTAAGTACATTTCTTGAATTATCAGAACATGTTTCTATCTTTTTTATTTATGGAACAGCCAGGACTTCAGCAGAGGTTTTGCTAGGACTGTGATAAAGCTTCTTTCACTGTTAAAACTGTCTATTTACCTACTCTTCTGTTCTTTATTTTAATCAGACATCATTCTACAAGAAAACATTTCAATTTACTTTCATTTGAAAGGAAATAGTTGATCATATTTTTGGACAGTCAAATAACTGCACAGCAAATGGAATTCCCTTAGCCAAACACTCATTATTTCTTCAAGATACTCCAATAGATTTGTGAGTCATGATTTCTCCCTACAAATGCTCAGTGGTGCTACTGCTCTCTGAATTTCCAAGAAATTTACTTTGCTTGAAAACTCACAGCTGAACGACCTGCCTCTGGTTCCATCAAACATGTTATATCAGTAAGGGTTACAGACTAGCTTCTGCATAAGATATTCAGAAAAAACAGAATCATAGAATCACAGAATGGTTTGAGTTGGAAGGGATCTTAAAGCTCATGGGCAGGGACACCTCCCACCAGACCAGGGTGCTCCAAGCCCCATCCAACCTGGCCTTCAACACTGCCAGGGTGGGGCAGTCACAGCTTCTCTGGGCACCCTGGGCCAGGCTCTCACCACCCTCACACCAAACAATTTCTCCCTCCCATCCCATCTCCATCTCCCCTCTGGCACTTGGAACCCGTTCCCCCTGGTCCCATCACTCCCTGCCCTTGGCACCAGTCCCTCTCCAGCTTTCCTGGAGCCCCTTCAGGCACTGGAAGGTGCTCCAAGGTCTCCCCGGTGCCTCCTCTTCTCCAGGCTGAACACCCCCAACTCTCTCAGCCTGTCCCCAGAGCACAGCTGCTCCAGCCCTCTGAGCATATTTGTGGCCTCCTCTAGACTNGTTTCATTTGATGCAGCCCAAGATACTGCTGGCTTTTAGAGCTACAAGAGCACATGGCTGGCTCATGCTGAGCTCCTCATCAACCAACACCTCCATGTCCTTCTCCTCAGGGCTCTACTCAACCCATTCTCCACCCAGCCTGTGTTTGTGCATGAGATTGTCCTGACTCAGGTGCAGGACCTTGCACTTGGCCTTGTTGAACTTCATGCGATTTAAACTGTCCTACCACTCATTTCTGTCCAGGTCCCCCTGGATGCCATCCTTTCCTTCCAGCGTGTTGACCACACCACACAGCTTGGTGTCATTGGCAAATTTGCTGAGGGTGCACTCGAACCTACAGTCCATGTGGCTGACAAAGAAGTTAAACAGTGCTGGTCCCAATATCAACCCCTGATGAACTTGTCACTGATCTCCACTTGGATATTGAACTGTTGACCACAACTCTTTGAGTGCGACCATCCAGCACACCCTTTATCCACTGAGTGGTCCATCCATGAAGTCCATGTCTCTCCAATTTAGAGATAAGGATGTTGTGTGGGACACTATCAAATGCTTTGCACAGGTCCAGATAGAAGACATCAGTTGCTCTTTCCTTATCCACCAACTCTGTAACCCCGTCATAGAAGGCCACTAAATTTATGAACTTGGCCAGAATTACTTCCTTCAAGTTAAAATACTAACAATTTCTTTCAGTGCTCGAGGGCTGTGATATGCTATTGACTATGAACAATGAAGGAAAAAAGCAAATGCAGCTTTTGGAGATTGTCTGTCTTTTAGATAAAACTGATATACATATTTTGCAGAACAAGGACAAGTTGTATTATGTTTTGTTGTTATACATCTGCTTCTATTAAATACACAGTTCATCTAACAAAAAACATGACAGCTTGAGGAACTGGAGTCTCCAAGGGAATAATAATATCACTACAGTGACTCTGTACAATTCAGTTTGGTCAACTGATATGCTGACACCCTGGGGTATGACAAGCAGCTTGATGCAAAAAAAAGTAGAAAAAATAAAACTGCAATTAAAAAGCTGCTTGACAGGTTCATGATACAGATTCGCAAGGAAGATTTTGTCATCTGGAGCTGTTATTTTAGTGTAATTAAATAGCAAAATACTAACTCAAGCAATATTGCTTTTAATTCTACAATGACAATTGGTATGTGCTGAGTAAAAACCCTACTGATGTTTCTTCTCGTTCTCATCAAACACAAAACTATGCCCACAATGTCTCCTGCAGATGACAGAATGCAAAGGTGTGACAGTAAGTGACATGACTGTGAATGGATCTAGTGGATGATGGGAAAAGTCAACAACACAGGAAAAGCAAAGGGTTAATTGATTTCTTTTGAATTCTTCTGAGAACCCCTGCCAAACCACATGAAGATGGCATCGTTATAAAACTGCCTTTAAGACTTCTTTTACAACCTCAAACTTAACTAGACGTGAAATGTTATGTACCATTGTGCACCAGAAAGCAAATGATCATCAGTCCAGATTTCACTTGTAGACGAGGTGCATGGGGATAAAATAGGTCCCCAGACAAAAACTGAGTTCTGTATCTCCACCCTTACCTCTTACAACAATAAATCCCTCCAGCTGAGTAGGAATATTTGTGCAAAAGGAAATAGAAGGTGGTGATCGTTAGGTTACTGTGTTTTACGTTGGTATCTCCTCAGAGGTAAATTAGAATAGGGAAATATGTCACTGATTCCACCTCTAATAGGAGAAGGACAAACCATTTTAAGAGAAAGAATGACTACAGTAGAAGATAATAAGCAGAAAGCAGTGGGTGAACGCGTTACCTGAGTATATTTAATTTGGACTTCTACATTTATGTCAGTCCACAAATTAAGCAAAGCCTCCAAATGGTTTAAAAATTGCTTGAAAATGTGAGGATTATGCCTCTGCAAACAGAAGAAGAAGATTTCTTGTTACTGGCGATGGAACAGGCCTGATTTTGCAGCATGGATATATAGCTCCCATTTGCTCTGTTGGTTTCTCTCTAGCTAACGTCATCAAAACAAACAGATGCAAAACTGAAGGCAGGCAGAAAACAAATCTGCTTTAGACATCTGCAATCCTGTCTTTCTCCAAGCACCTCATTTTCTGGAATGAGATTACTCCGGCTGTGCTTAGCATAGCACAGTAATTGTGCTGAACACGAGCCCTGACAATGGGATTACAGATGACCTCTGATACTGCAGCAATTAATGCCGATACATGAATAAGCTCCTCGACATGCAATCTAGGCCTCAACCTCCTATTTGTTCTTGTTCCTCCTCCCACCCACACATCCCTGCCCCATTTGTTCTGTCAAGGATAGCTGTCTTCAGATAACAGTGAATTTGTTATTACAGGGGCTGGTTCATAGAATCATTATGGTTGGAAGGGACGTCCAGGGTCATCAAGTCCAACCTTTATCCCATCATATTCCTAACCATTGGACCATCAGACCATGGCCTCAAGTGCCTCATCAACCCGTTTTCTGAACACCCCCAGGGACGGTGACTCCACCACCTCCCTGGGCAGCCTATTCCCAGCTGTCTCCAGATAACAGTGAATTTGCTACTACAGGGGCTGGTTAGATGGATATGGACAATCATTTACCGGTCTGCTAATAGAGTGCCCATCTATATACAATGTATGAAGCCATGTTCCTGTAGGCCTTGTTTTTTCACAACCATGATACAATAATGATAAAATCCTCTCTTTTTCATAAATGCTAGGTAAAGTGCTTTGGTAGAGAGGTGGCTGGGAGACACAGCTTCCCTTCTACTGGAGGTGTCAGTAGAACTCATCATGGTTTTAGTGACACAATGGTCCCCAGTTGACAGCTTCTCCATTGCACAACGGGTTTATAGATGACCTCTGATATTGTAGTAACTAATGTTGATACATGCTTGAGCTCCCCATCATGCAATCCAGGCTTCAGCCTCCTATTTCTTCTTGTTCCTTCACACAGAGACTTCAGCTCTATGACTGAAAGCATGTACTGGTCCATAGTCCCCAGGGTGGGATTCACATTTCTCTGATGGTCATCCAGAGGGATTTTCTACACTGAGCAAGTATGCAAAAACTTAGACTTGCACAGGAGCATATGGAGACCACAGCTCAGACACTGAAAGCAGATTAGTGCTGTGCCTGAAATGGAGGATTGTTATTCAGGACTAATTTGCTCAGTTCTAGTTTGGCAATTTTCTCCATTCCGCTCTTTGAGCAGAATGTATAGGACTGTAAATTCTCCACAAAAACACAGAGATTGATGTCTGGGGAACTGCAACACGCATGACAGTTGAAGAGGGGTTCTATCCAACAGAAATAAAATTAATGGATAATACAACTTGTGATTTAGGAACTCAGTAAACAGAAGACTGCTGGAAACTGGGAAAATAAAATGGGACAACCATTACTTAGTGCTTGACCCTTTTCTTATGCTCATTCACTAAGCATTCACTTCAGATCACAGACCAAGGCAGGACTATTGGGCTGTCATCAGACCAAGCATGGTTATTCTTATGCTCAAAGGAAAGGTACATCTAAAATCTCGTATCTGAACAGTTGTAAGCAGAAAAATAATCTTTTTAGTATTGCTCCATGAAGTGATTGTTGCTGCTACGGTTTATGCTGAACTCCATTACATTAATGTTATTGACAGCATCCCTAGGCACGCTCTGAATGCTTTTAATGGAACTGCCCTGGGATGAAGACACTTTTGTGAATTCTTATCAGAAAAAAATACAGCTTAAAATGATCTGGAGAAGTCTCTATCCCAAGACCCCTCAGCTACATTACAGCCACATCGTTCCTGACAAATGTTTGCTGGATGCATTTTTTCAAAAGCTCCAGCAGTGAACACTCAACCATCTCATTTGGAGTCTGACTGTAGTCCAACTTGAATCTTTCTTGTTGTATTTATTATTTCTTGTTCTGATTCCATGAACGTGGACAACAATGTCCTTTTCTTAAAACAGACCTTAATGTATTTGTCTCTTCTCCTCTTTTCTACCTGTGGATGTCAAATAATCACAATTCACACCAAACACACAGCATAGCACGAACTGTGAAGGACCACAGCTGTCCTTGTTATAGGCTTACTGAACCACCGGTTGTAGGCACAACCCACAATCCAGGGGACAGTTTAGAACCCAGAAAAACGATTGTCTGAACCTTGACCATGATGCACTATATGGCCTATTTACAGCCACAGCAGAAAACTGCTATCACTCCATGGTGATTTCAGACAAGGACCATTGTCTGAACACCAAAACCAAAATACTAAGTTTACACCACTACTCAAGTTACAGCATTCAACAATTCACTGATACACATTACCCTTATTATATCTTGTTTCCAAGCAGCAGTTATGATTTTTTTTAAAAAAAAGATTATATTGCAGTAAGGAGTTTAATTTCTCAGACTCCTCTGCTGACACCTCATATAAAAATATATTAATCTTTATGTGAACTATTTTTTTTTTACTTTTCAACTTGGCAATGTGAAAAATAACATTTCTGCCATGTTTGAGTATTGACATTAACCAGTTTAACATAAATCATAGCTACTTAAACACTACTAAAATTAAAATGAATAAAACAGAAATTATGGAGTAACGTTAAAAAGATCTTCTCACAAGAATTAACCTACATTCATAATATGCAAGTTAGATTTAAGGATCTTTCAAGTCACACTATAAAATAATTGTCATGTGGTCATACACCTAAGGAATGGCAGTCACAGAAAATACAGCCCCTAACTGATGTGCAACAGTATTTTATTTTTATTATTATTATTAT
>VZRW01011585.1:0-17295 GCA_013398125.1 Aegotheles bennettii | reverse complement strand
GATTCTATGATACTTGTATTAACCTTAAAAACCTCATAACAAAGATCTCTGCTTACATACACTGTTTGACAGTACTGATGCCATTGATTGATGCTGATCTAAGCTTCAGAAGAGAGTTGGTAATGAAGACAGTGAAGTCATATTCACTGACCTCAGTGAATATCTGAAGCCAGCCTTTTACTTACAGAGTTGCAAAATGCATAATGGATTGCAGAAGTTCCTAGAAATGTATAAATAACTATGAGGTGGAATTTGGTAGTAGTCTGCCTATCACTGTAAGTTCTTGGACAATCCTTGATGGGTAGACATGTACTATTTCATTTTTAATCTGACACTTATGATGAAAAACATTTAAATCCTATTAAATCCACAGTTTCTATGAGACAGCAAATCATACAGTATGCAAAAGCAATCGACAGGTTAATTATGCAGGGTTTGTGTATTTGAATCACATTTTCTTATGTCAAATTTAAAACACTTTCTGTTTAGGTAACTATGTTGGCAACTGATGGGTCTAGGAAAAAAATAGCAAAGAAAATATCGTAGAAAGGTTTCCTAGAGAAACAAATAATTTAAGGATGTACAGTTTTTATTGTGTGTAGAGTTTACTATTTGAGAGAAATGTATCCTAAACTTTTAATCTCTTAATATGATTAACAGAAAATAATAACAGATTCTTAATTCAAATGGAAATCGAAGAAGAGAAAAGATACAGGAGAGGTCTGAGCAATATAGTCAATTTTCTCATCCTTACAGTTAGATACACACAGGGCAATTGTATCATGTTCCCCTTATGAAATAATACTTGAGTTATATAGCTGCCTGTCTTCTGAAATATGTGCAACAAACAGTACCAAAATGACCATGACCTCATTCCAATGAGGTGAGGAAGTATCACTTCTATTTTACGGCTAGAAAAGCTGAGACAAGTGTAGCTGGAATATGTTTTGCCCAAGGTTATGACAGAAGTGTATGTGAAAGGTAGATATGGAAACCAGAGTTCTTGATTCACATTCCCATTTATTATCCAGAAATCTCACTTTACTGTTTTGTAACAGTACTCCTGTAATCTTCTATTGACATGCATACAAAATACTATTATTTGAACAAAGAAATTACACATATGCATTTGCTGTACAGTGAGTTGTTATTGTCTTCTGATTTTGAAAATATCTCCTAAAATTGTGCCCTTAGGTGTCCTGTTATCCTTTTGAATAGTTTCCAATTATTTTTAGTGACCCACTCAAGATAATCATTGTTGACAAATAAAGGGGTCTTTTTGCCTGTATCATCAAGAGGTACTGAAGGAAAATTTTTTTTTTTTTTACTTTCTGAAATAGGACTTTATTATCTCTCTTGTGTAAAACCTAATTAGATTGACACAGATACGAACTGTTTTCTGAGACCATTTCCTTGGCCATAGAAAACTCTGTGGGGTGAAAATAAAGTATGGTGTTAATTATGGCCCTAAGATATGGATCAAGCAGTGCTGTCAGCACAGGTTCCTTCTGTTCAAATGTTGCAGATTTTGAAGCCTTAGTGACAGTTTGGGTGCAAGTTTTTCTACTAATGTAATCAGAACTATCTTTTCTTTGTGGTTTCAAGTCAGTCCTGCATTTTTCCAAGAAAAAAATTAAAGTCAGTAGTTACATTAACTTTACAATTTGCATAACTGACAAATATAAATACATTTGTGAGTCTGTGTACTGTACTTGCAACATTTTATAGAGTGGGAGGTAAGAAAACAAGAATGAATTAGAGAATTTGTGAGTTAGAGACATTGAATTTTTTTATGCATTGGCCTTCATATGCGCATAACTTGCAAAAAATTACTTAGTTACAACTTCTTTATGTGGTATTTAGGCAACTTTTTTCTCAAGTTCTTAGACTGATAGCATAAAAACTGGGTTCTGTTGTGGTATATTAAGTTTTGTAATCAGTTTTAATGTTTTCAAGGTTGGACGTATTTCTTTCATTCTCAGATTGTCTTATTTCCACAATGAAGCCTTTCCACATGCCAGTAAATTACTTACATTCTCTGCATTCATTTGTATGCCTTCACAACTATGCTACCTTTCTAGACATTATATGAATTCCCTGTTTTCCTGAATGAGCAAACATTTTGCAAATGCTACACGCCATTTATCATCTACTCGACTGTGGCAGAATGGTAACAACAGCTGCAACTGAGATGTAAAAATAGTTTCCTACATTCAAATGGCTATTTCCTAATCAAATATCCTCTTCTTAAACTGACTTTGCTGGTTTTGGTACTTACTGGCAGATTTTATTTTGCACGAAGATAAGGAAAATATCTCAAAATTTTGACTCAGCTGGTTTTTGACATAATTAAAGCTGCCAATTAGGTAGGCCATTTTTTTCAGAGGTAGTATGAAAGTTTTATTGTTGATATCTAAATTAGCAAATAATGAGGTACCATAGGAGCATAAGCATAAAGTGTTGTCCACATCAGATACATTTCAGCAGGTTTTACTTTGGGCTAGCAATAGTCAGATCCTGCAAACTGAACACTCATTAATGTTAAACGTATTGCATAAACTTCTTGACTGCACCTTCTGTTTCAGTTTCATTGAAATGAAATTAATTTCTACTATAAGACTGCACTATGATGGCAACTAAAACATGACAAGTGGTGACAATCTGGACATTTTCTTCAGTGATGCATCTTTCACCCAAACTAAAATGCAAATGTAGGTATACCATTAACTTCTCCACATAAGTTAACAGCATCTCCTATACGGTGTATTTGAAAAATCTATACAACTTCATAAAAGAAGTATAACATTATGAGTTAATTTGAAGATTAGGTGGCCAAAGTAATCATTTTTGGGAAAGGAAAAGCCAGTTGTAGTTCAGACTATCAGTTTTGTTTTGTGTAATGCTTTCTGCATGACAGTGATGGGGTGTAAGTTTACTAGATGTGGTACTAAGTTGGCTTTTTGTCTTCATTGGCTTTCATTTGATTTTATTTTCATATATTGCATTTTCATCATGTTATCACCTCTGTTTTCTTCACCATGACCCTTTCTCCAGTTCTGTAGAGAAGTGTCTGTGAGGTACTAGGAATATTATCAGGGTTTTTGTAACAGATGGGGAATGGGAAACAAAACAAAGGAAAGAACTGATGTCTATTCCCAGATGAGGATACTGAACCTGATTTCTCCTCAGGTGGAACTGGCATTTACAGGAGAATTAGCTTATATCTTCTCTTCCTTCTTCTCTTAGAAGCAGCATCCATTCCAACAGCACAAGCCCACATAACAAGGTTAAATGCCTCAAATAACATTCTTGAAAAGTCTTTAAAAATACACCACTGATTGTAAAACAAATCTTAAGAAATCAAAAGAACATTAGTAGTGATTCTCATATGGTGTGTAATAATAGCCTTTACTTTTCTGGGAGACTAGGGCTGGAAGGAGAAATGGGATTATTAAGTCAAGTTGTGTATAGCAGTCTTGCAGCAGTAAATACAGAAGAGGGTAAAAATACATGGGTTTCTTTCAGTCCTGTCACTGAAAGCAAGAGCAACTTCTATTTCCTACATTAGTAAACTTCATTTACAAGCATTTTTTTGATGGCTACACACTAACTTAGTCTATGGTCTCGGATGGGTAGACTGTGGGATAGATAACTGAAAGGATGTAAAACAGATCTCCTGGGCCAGTGGACACATGGGAATAATTTGTCACTGAACACCTTTGTACTAAGTTTCACTTGATACTAAAACTGCTCAGGTGTCATTTAACAAACACTGTCATTATATATGTTTGTAGGATATATAAACAGGGCTCACATTGTTGCAGTACTGGGAAAACCTGCCATGTGAGATCAACCTGCAGTTCACACCTTTGACCTTAATAGTGTATTACATAATTCTTGAGTTATACAAGTTACACAAGCTACAGCTCTAAAGAGCCTCCTTAATGCAGTAAATCCTACACTGTGTGCTCCCATTCTTGTATTGGTTACTCCTATAGATTTTGTGATTGAAGCACCTCCTCCCAATCTGAACCTCTAACATAATCTTTTTCTGGTGGGTTTGGATATTCAGTTTGATTAGAATACACTTTGAAAAAAATCATAATATGACAATAGTGTGGAGGGTCTATATACTATATATATTTAATAGAACTAAAGGTTCTCTACATTGCATTTCAAGCACAGACATGACCCATTTTCACCCATAATTCAAATAGTGTAGATAAGCCTAAACTTAAGAAAATGTTTCAGTGGTCTTTGGAGAACATGAGGGGAGATACCCCGAGTCTGTGAAGTTTTTTGAGTATGTGCTGTTTGTGATCTTCAGCCTGGTACACCACTGTCTTGTCCACTTACATTGAGTGTTATGATACACCTGATGTCAGGTGAATAAATAAATCTTCCCTGATTTCATCATGCAAGAAAGCTGATGAAGTGTCTAAGTAGTCTGAGCTTCACCTGCCCCTTGTTGGACATTGGAACATTGGAAACTGCAGACTTCATGGAGGAATAGTGAATGCAAACATTTTGTCTACCTTAGCAGTGCAAAAGGAGCAGCATTGAACAAACCAGTTAATGCGGGAGATTTGATATGCAGACTGTACACACTTGGGTGAATTTAATTTCATTTTACTCTAGTCTGTTTCCAGGGACTGATGTCTATTAGCAGAGAGAGAGCATTTAGGTGCACTCATGGAGCACATTTTCTGGTTTAATTTCATCAGAAAGGAACCCAGGTTGTGATCTCTGAGTCTGTGCTAATTTATATGTGCAATAACAAGCAGTAAGCAGGATTATCAGGAGAGCTGAGTGAAAGCTGCAGTTCTGATTAGAACTAAAATGCAGTTCTGATTAAAACTAAAATGCTAAAGTCACAACACACATTGGGTGCATTTTCACTTTTTCGTGCCTGATTCAAAATGATAGCTAATACAACCTTTTTGTTTTTTATTTTACTCTGTCATTCCTTTTAGCCAACAGCCTGTTCCTTAATAAATGCTGATTTTAAAATGTTAAATTCTTTCACTCTTCTGGTTTTTTTCCCCAATAAATTAATTTGTTACTTCCTCTTCTGACAACCTGAATGCAGGAAAATAATTTAATACAAATTCAATATGGTGTCCATAATATTGTCTTTGCTGGAGATTACATTTACCACAGAGCAGCACACAGAACTACTAGCTAGCCTCCCTTATTAAAGGAGAGCTTTGTGAATTCTTTTGTTCCTAACTGCAGGTGCTTCTAGCTCTGAAAAGATCCTGTGATCTGATAGCTGCTTTTCATGTTCTGTGATCTTGGGCAGCTTGCATAATGCAACAAAGGTGGAAGATTGTTGCCTTCCCCAGGGTTGCTTAAAGTTACAGTCCTGATCTCTTGACCTTTAATTTCAGCAAGTTTGTTTGCTCAAGAAACCCTGGTGTGCATACTCAGAGTTAGCATAGCATTTTGCTGTTCAGTATATTTTAAGTGTTTTAAAACTGACATAGTTTTAAAAGACCGATAGTTTCTGGGCATCTCCTGCACATGATGGAGTTAAGGAATAAAGAGTAACTGCCAGCACAAAATAACTCCGACTCATAGTACACCGTGGGCTACAAAATATTCTGTTATAGATATTATAAATGCTGATGTGTCACAGAACAATGGTGCAAATGTCAAAGGCTGTTTGTGTTATATTCCCCCCAGTAGGGTGCTGTGAAATGATAAGACCCAAGCAAAGGGCAATAGAGCTCAAAGAAGAGAGCCCAGAATAGAGGTTAGGAATAAATTATTTAAAAAATTACTTTTTTTCTTGGTTTTTGCTTAGCAGATGAATAAAAGAACAGTAATAGCAACAAACAAGACAGATCAAAATAAAGTTTCCCTCATCAAACCTCGTCAGCATTCTATTTTTTCTTTTTTTTTTTCCAAGTAACTGAAAAATGAAAAATTCAAGGTTCAACAATGCATGCTGTTCAATCCAAAATATTTTTTCTAATTTGTCATGAAGAAGTAGTAACAAGAGACTGAGAACAATCTAGTTTAGATCATCTCATAATAAGGTGGCTAGTGTATTCTCATATAGGTAGCATTCTGTACCACAGGGAAAACAAGGAGATGAGCTCAAATGTGCAAGGAATGAAATTTCGATGATTGCAGTGATCACTAGACTCCTGATTAAGAGAACAAAGTTTTTATTCCCCCTTCTGAACCTCTGAACTGAGGTCTTCACTTTACTGAGAAACCAGAATGTAAAATGTTCTGAAAATTTCAAACTACATTTCAAAATATTTTCTAAACATTTCAATGCTATTTTAATGTATTATAACTGCAGTTTTTAACTAGGGAATGATTCACCAAATGAAAATGTTTACGGTCAGGAATCCTTAGGGTACATTTTAATATCTGCCCACTGGAAGGATAGATGACCCACAAAAGATCAACAGAAACTGCCCAATGGCTTACAGCATCAGAAGGACAAACTATCTGCTGTGGACAGCAGTACTGAACTCAGAGAAAATATTCCTTTATTGGAATAAAGGAATAAAGGAATAAAGGAATAAAGGAATAAAAGAAGTGGAATAAAAATCTAATTTTAATCCATATTAATGACTGTGAAAGATTCCTATACTATAGTGTGGCAAAATTCAGCAGAGCTACAAAGGGAAATACAATGGGACATAGAAAATAGTATAAATAAGTAAAAAAGGCTATAATTATTTACATTTTTAAAAACAATTTGAACCAAAGAATGATGACTGGAAACAATTGTGAGATTCACTTTAGAACAGTCTTAATTCAGACTAAAGGACTATGCAGACACACCCACAAAGACATTGAGATGAATGTTGTTCAGCTGCCCCATTAAACATCCCTGCATTACATGGTCCTTCACGTACAAACCTTGAGAATCAGTCAACTCTGCAGGACAATACCAGTTGTCTCTGTCATCCTAGCTTGTTTCTGAAGGGCTAATTAGCCAAGAGGGAACTTGTGTTTCTGCATACCATCTTGCATAGTGTAGTTTGGCCACTTTCTTCATAGGTACCATGGTACCATAGGTACCAGCACTCAGCTATTAAAATAGCAAGGGATGTAATAGCAATTATTTTAGCAATAATTTACTAAAAGCAAATAGTGGAAATCTCAATGAAACTACACTACTTGACTGCATCATCCCTCTGTTTCTGGAGGTTTTTCCAGACATGAAGTCTCCCATGCATTCTAATAAGGTAGGGAGGTTGCATATTGTGTTTTAATTCTATTATGGGTCTGATGTAGATTGTCTTTTCTGTTCCTGCTTTTTCTTTTTTCTTTTTTTTTTTTTTCTTTTCCTTTTTTCTTAAAGTCTAGGTCTTGGAGTCAATGGATTAAGTGTTAATACAAGCTTCTAAGTAAAAATTAAGGTTCTAATCCTCATGGTTAAGAGGCAAAACTTGAAAACACGACTTGAGTGCAACAGCAACAATTTAAAGCTGGCTGCAAAGGTAAAAGCGCAGCTTTTATTATTATGTGTGAAAAAAAATTAATTTGGTTATCTGTCTTATTTATATCTTAATGAAGCAGCATGTCAAATAACTATAAATACAAACACAATGATTCATTTTTGCAGGTGTTAGTTAGTCCCTTGTGTTTCTCAAGCAGATCCACATTTGTAAAGTAAAATAATGCTCAACAAGATTCTGAATGTTAATTTAGTCGGACTACTTGCAGTTTTGACTTTCACGTCATACAAGATGAAAATTTGTTAGTGTTTGTTCTGAAGAAATGTAGTTTTTATGGAGTTGAAAAACAACAAAAACCACCAGGGATTGGTTTTGTGCTTTCATCAGTTTATTTTCTACTTATTTTGTACTACCAGTGGTCACCAGAAACAGAAAGGTTTATCCTGCAGTGGTAAATCAGTCTGTATCTATTACTATTCTCATAGTATTATTCTTCTGATGTATAACTAACACTTTAAACCATATCCACAATCCAGCTGCCAGCACATTGACATGCAAGCAGCATGGAGTGGAAGAAATATCAAGTTTTCTTGTGCAATTTGGAGTTCTCCACTGGATCCATGTGTCACATACATAACCTTGGACATTTGCTCAGACTTTAAATTGTTGCAGTGCTATTAATCTTCTCAATGTGAACTAGTTACATTTGACTGCTGAACAGTATCAGCTATCCTCATTTTGTTTTCAGTCTTATTGCGCAGTGATCTTAATTCTCAATTTCTAGCACATGCTTCAACTCCCATTAAAGTATCGATATTAGAAGAAATTTTTAGTCAGCTCACAGTGGAAAATAGCTAAAATTCCAGCAGTACCTACATCCACATTTACTTATTTGTTCTAACCAAGGATGAAAGGGCTTTCATCTGCTGCTGCATTATTCTCCTCTCATTTCCCAATTCATTTTAAAAAACTAAACTAAAAAAAAAATAAATTGTAGCAGTGTTCTTATTATTTTCCAGTGATTCTTTATAACTTTGCCTAGTTCTGTCAATGAAGATGAACTGTCGTGGGAGGGTCTGCCTGTCTCTGAAACAACCAATTAAACCACGCCTGTGTTGTTTCATAAAGATCAAATCAATGTCAAAACAGCTTTTGAGAGCAACTGCTGAAACACAATGTTCATTCTAGCAATAGACTTTTAAGTATTGAGCTGAAAAACAGTTATATGCAGTAAGAAAATTTTATGTCAAGAAATTTATGATTTTATTGTAGCACCTGAACATATCTAATTGTTCTTGTCATTGTACAAATATATATACATGGCAATTCTTATCCTAGAGAGTTCTAGTCCTTCTTCTTTCACAGAATTTACCATCTGATCATTGGTAACAAGTTGTAACTTCATGTCTTCTGAAAAATGCCTATAATAAGAAAATGCCTATATCTAAGAAAAGTAAATATAGGGGAACTGAAGACCAGTGAGAGGTTTCTATTCTTTTTTTTTGAAGTTCAAAAGTATTGTGCATAACAAGTTTTAAGGAAAATTGCAAAGTATTTCCCATTAATGTCTCAAAAGAATATTACAAAATGATAAAAAAGAAGAAAATTATGTTATCCAAAAATAAATATTTCATTTTACTTAAAAACAAGAAACCAGTTAAAAGTTCTACAATATGACTTCAAATTATTTTTTCTTTTTTAATAAGTAATTTTCAAACTTTTGTATAACTGACCTTTTTTTCAGAAATACAAAAAATTAAACAAATAATTTCCAAAGCTATACTCAACAGTGATTTCAGGCACAAGAACCAGTTTCAACTGAGATATTATATTAAATCTCACTCCAAACCCAGAACTTATCAGTGTGAACAAGCGTATTAAGAATCTGATTACTACTTAGTAAGAAATCCTCTGAAAATGGAAGTGCTTGTGATTGATCTAATTGATCCCTGACCCGTAACTTTCATGAGTCTAACATCCTTTTTCAGCTTCTCCGTACAACTGTAAATCACTCAATAGGAAATATATTTGATTTATCTGTACACTTTATTTACCTTTACAATTAAACACAGACATCAACAAGGTCTTCCCATTCAGGTGAATGATCTGGAGACTATATATCTGACTGATATATAATGTCCTGGATTCAACCATCAAGTAGTGAGGCATTCTCACAATTTGTCAATAAATTTCTCACCTCGACCTCTCTCAGTTCCTCATGTTCTTTTTCTTGGACAGAAGGATAGGAACCAAAGTTAGTTCATGTGCACCCCAGTAGGATTAATTATTTTGCTTACACCTCTATAATTTTAGTGATTTCTAGTTAGATTGTAGAGCAGTGAGAGTAATTTCTGACCTTGATATTAAAGTGGAAAAAAGTTAGTTCTTCTCATTGGCCCTCCTGTCACAATTACTTATGTCTACTATAAAGTTAAATATAACAAGCAATGGGAATTGTACATATGCCTGGAGAAAATTAATATAGTAGTTAAAGGTTCTAATAGTTCATAAAACTTTAATTTCAGTATGTAAATCTCACCATTTCTAACTATGAATGCATTCATTCTACTCAAGCACCCACCTTTTACTTGATATTTATGCAGACCACATAATGTAAACTGTAAACATATCTTTTATCCTCCTGGTAATTTTTTGGTAAATTATATACCAAAAGTTCATTTTGTTTCCCTTCAGGCATTTGGATTGATCTTTTCTAAACATTTATTTCATTGCCAACTTACCAGATTCAAGGTATTATAAATATATCTATATTTCCATCTATTACCTTTCAGGTACAACTTTCTAATATCAATTGATGGCAGTGAAATATTTTGTATAAAGATCTTCAGTGAAATAGTGAAAGTGCTCAAAACAAAACTTTTCTGTTTCATTTTTGTCATCCCATGAAGATTACCATAACAATTATCAGGGCTTATATTTTTCCTAATTTGTCTTCAGCTATTGTTTTATATCCCATTTTTTGAGTCTCAGGTGAAGATTCTTACTATGATTTGAGTTTTCAAACCCTGAGATAAGCTGTGCATTATCTGACTGTAGTTCCCTGTTAATTTTAAAAGTTTGGCATTTTACAACACAGTGAAGGTGCTCATGACATATCTTGCTGTGAATGAGTAGCACCAGGGCCTGTGGCAGAGGACAAAATATCTAGGTGCTTAGGACATCTGCTCCCTTGAGGCTCTCTGTAGGTGGTCAGCCATCCCGAATTACCTTTACTGTCTGATTTTTCTTGCTTACATAATACTCTAGAGTACAATGTTTCAAACCAAGTCCTTGGTCTTCGAGAGTTTCTAATAGAAACACCACAGGGTTATTAAACATAGATCTTAGAAGGGATGACTTTGCTCATTTAGTTTGACCTGTCACAACACTAAGGTTAAAAGTTTTCCAGAACAATCTCTTTTGCTGAAGCTGCGGATTGTCTCTTGCAAAGTTCCTTAAATGCTTTTGACAAAAATATAAACTAATGTTGAAAACAGTATGCAGCAAATTGCAATAACTTCTGGTAATATGAACTGTTGGATTTTTTTATTTTTTCCCTATTTTCCTCCCTGCCTGGTTATTTGGCATTCTATTCCTACCTTTACTTTATGAAATCTTTAGCCAAGGCCGTGGATCTATTTAAATAAAAATCGTTTTCCATTTACTTTGACATTTTTGAAATTAGAATTCAGTCTCTGAAATGAAGGTCCTGTCTTATGTCCATTTTCTTGATTCCTAGCTTGTGCTTCATTTAGCTGCAGGCTAGAACATGCATAGAATTGCTTCACAGAGAAATTAGGGTTAGTGGGGTTCTGGCAAAACCTGGCCACAGCTAGATTTACATTTCACAGCTGTACTTTTCATGTATAATTCCATACATTGCTTGTGTGACATACATAGTGTACATAAATGATGTATAGACTCAATGAACAGACATATTTGGTACTCCAACGTAGACCTTGCTATGTACTTGACAAACAAGGATATAGTAAAATGTCTGTTTACCCACAGACTTCTGTCAGGATTTGCACTTCTAAAGGAACCATATATAAGTTCCAGTTCCAGGAAAATAGCTGTGTTTGTTCTCAGACTCTTCTGAATTATCCTGCAAACAGCAGTAATAACAGAAAGCAAGAGGAGTAGATGACGGTCTGTCAGTGACAGCTAGCAGATTTTTCCAGGCTACTAATAACCAGAAACAGTCAAAAGCATAGAAGGGAATAATTGTTTTCAGATATTCATTCCTAAACTTTAAAAACTGGCAGGTATAGGGCTACCTTGCCTTTTGTTTTGTTTGTTTTCAAACACACTCTGTCACACATTAAACTTAACCTGTAACTATTACTGAAAGCTCGTTATTGACTGAAGTCTTTTAACCTATATATTTTGAATAGTGTCTCATGCTAAGACCTTTAAAAAACAAAGCAAAATGATACTATAAAAATTATTTCTGTTCTTTCCTTTTCAGATATTAATGTAGAGGGGATCCTTGAGCTAGCACCATGTTATTTGAGCTGGTATTTATAATAGTACAAGACACAGTGAATCCTCTTAATCTAAAAAAATTGTCTCCATCATTTAAGAGACTAAAATGTAAGAGATGACTTGGAGATCAGCAAGCTAAAGGAGACCACTGACTGAGAAGTATCTTTATAAAATGTATAATTTATACTTTGTGTTGATTTTCTGCATGGTGGACAAGTAAGGCTGCTTCAGCCCTTAAGACATCGGTTAAATTTGAACACCATAATGAATTGTAATTTCACTGGTTGCATTTGTAGAGAAAGTTTACAGATAACTTATAGTAATACTTTCCCCCTCCTAAGCACTATTCTTCTCCTGTTTGTTGGTTTGTCTGCTATTATAGCTAAGTTTTACCTATTAGTTAAGCTTAATTTTGTCATCAAATTCCCTCTGAAAACATGCAGGTTTTAGACATTCTTCTGGATAAATCAAGAGTGATTTCTGTATCTGAGGCCAGATTGGACAGGTTGTCACATCCACACTAGTGGCACTTAGTCCCAGACTCCTCTGTTGCCCTAGAAAATAAGTATTATTTTTTATGTTTGAGGTTTTTTAGACAAAATTTCTAGTGATGTAAGAATTATTCTGCAGTCCATGGGAGTCATATTTTCTTAATACCAATGTATATGTTACATATATATTCAAGGCCAGGTCAGATGGAGTTTTGGGTAACGTGGTCTAGTGGAAAGTGTCCCTGCCCATGGCAGGGGAGTTGGAACTAGATGAGCTTTCATACTTTATGCCCTTCCAAACCAAACCATCCTGTGATTCCATGATATTTTGTAGATCAGGCTACCTTTGGAGGACCTGAGAGAATAGTTTTGTCCGTACAACCCAGAAGGAGAGTGTTGGTCAGACACTGAGAGTGCTAACTGCGAAGAGCCATCCATGTTAGGAGATACCTCAACAGTTAAACATATATGAACTTACTTATGATGTCTCAGAATAGCCAAGAGCCCAAATAGTTTGAGTTCCCAGTTATACATACTAGTGAAGACTGAATTTGAAGTTCCCAATTTACCAGAAGCTAAGTGGGAAATAAGCTTTTCCAGATTCTAATGTCCAATCTAATTACTAAGCAATCTTAGAGTGCATCAGGCAATTTTAGTTTTGCATCAATTCATATGTAAAACCTCAGAAGTTCCTAGATTTGTACCAATGGAGAAAAATATTTGTGATTTGAAACTTTCTGTGGGTATCAGTCTCTACTAGAAAAGTTCTGATTTTTTTGTTCCTTTAGCCTGCATTTGATTGCTTAGTTTAATTCTTGTCATATGAATTCCTTTTGTTATTTTTATTGCAGGATTATATTTTTTTATGTGTATCCAAAAAGTAGATTAATTTAATAAGGTATATAAACATATAATTTACACTTACATGAGCAGTATTACTGCAGTAATAACTACTGCAGCAGTACTAGTACTTTGACTGCTAAGGTGTTCAGAAATAGAGAACAATTAAGTATGAAGTTTTCAAGCTGATATTCACAAAGGTTTTTTCAATTTTGTTTTCTCAAGCAGTTACTTATTCGTCATATGATACACTCCACTAATTGAACCAGATTTTATATTCTAATATAGTTCATCAAGGGTTTCTCACTGGACTTTTAATTTTATATTTAACTCAGCTTCATACACTGCTTGTTTGTTCATACACTTTCAAACAAAGCTCCTCAAAATATTGTCTTTCATGAAAAATCTGTGAGTTCAATGAAGGAAAAGGTAAAATGACTGTGATGCGTAGAAGAACAAGGAGCATGAAAATAAACCAAACCACTTTCTATATGTTGATAGCTTACAAATGAATAATAGATAGTAGACTTGAATTATTTTTGCCCATTCCATAGACTTATGCAGGCTATGTTAGAAAAGCTTGTAAAATAATTAAAACTTTGTTGGGGTAGGTCGATGTCATGTAATGAACCAGCTACCTGATAGCCTGGTGGATTAACCACGCAGCCATATATTAGGGGTCATCTCGAGGGACAGGAATCAGAGAACAGCATCATCTGCTTCCAGCCGGACACTGGAAGTCATATGGAGTAATACCAGAGGTCATCTGGGTATGCTTCCGGTCACGTGACCAGTAGACCACCAGGAAGAGAGAGGACCAATGAGAAGTGATGATACATGGACCAATGGCAGTGTGTCTGACATGTACCTGCCCCCATGTACGGGGGATGCGATCCAATCACTGTATACGTCCCCGGCGGCCGGTACGAATGTATAAAAGAGATGTAAAGTAAATAAAGTGGTTCTTTTGCTGGTTTCATATTGGAGTAATGAAGTTCCAGAGAGACCCCGCAAAAATTTAATTTAAAAAAAAAATCTACAGCAGGCAAACCCATTTGCTGTTTGCAGTTTGCAATTTTTACAAAGTATGCACTTTTAATTTCCTCTTTACTCCAATTTTTCTTTCTATTAGCTCTGAATTCTTCCTTTTTCAGCAATGAATATTCTTGTAGATGTTATTGGTTATCTTGAGAGGTAAATATTGTTCAGCCACTAATTGAGGACTTGAGGAATGTTACATCCTACATGCTACCCTTCCTGTGGGCATACTCTCCATGTCCATCCTGCTGGTTGATTCGTAATGGTTGGATATTTCCCCTGTTGATATCTATCATAATCTTGACATCTCAGGCATCTTAGTCGCACATGCAGATCATAATTACTAATCAAAATTTTACACTCTGTGTTTTTTTCTAATTCTTCTTTTTTGTTTATTTGTTTTCCTTTCACTTCTGTGAAATATAGCCTGCTGTGGAATATAAACTAAAGTAGATTCTGTACTGATTCAGGACCATCAATTAAAGAATGTTCAGCCCAGTGTGGTGAATGCAGTGACTGGCATAATCAGTTATTCATCAGAGTGTAATAGACTTGTCATGATGATTGATGCAATAAGATTTGTGATTGTATTTTTAAGGTCAGGAAGTGCTCGGCTGTGATTAACATGACAATTCTGTTCTACTAGAATCAGTAGCAGCCTGTTGTGAACTTTAGTCACAAATCTTGTTAAGATTGTCTCCTGGTGTCAAATATATTTATGATATACTTAATGGATGTAAATTTTATTACTTTAAAAAGAAGAAATTATACTAACAGTCATATTTGTTTTAAATAATTTTGAAAACATTTTAGATTGTTGGAATATTTATTTAGTTTTGTTTGCTCTATTGAAGTAGATAATATGTATCACTGACATTTTTAAAATATCCCCTGAGTTGTCACTTCACAAATCTGGCATCAAGGTTAAATGCACCACACTGTACTTTCATACAAAACACATAGGTATGAGTGAAAGAAAGCCACAGAAATCCAATATAGAGGTTCTGACCTTGTTATATTCCTTTACTTCATTAACATTTGCAAAGGTGATTTCTTCTTTAGTTTAGAGACTACAGACTGTTTGATTTTGAAGAAGAAGGTATGGAAAAAAGGGAAATTCCTGGACAAAATTATTCATGGGAAAGAAGAATGTTTTAAATAGAAAGGTGTCATCAGAAGAAAGAAAGAAAGAAAGAAAGAAAGAAAGAAAGAAAGAAAGAAAGAAACCACCAACCCCCCCCTTAAAATAATAATAATAATAATAATAATAATAATAATAATAGTAATAAAACCAAAAGGAGTTTAACTATGAGAATGCAATACAACTAATACATTATTTTCGAGTATACATAGATGAAAGTTGGCTGGTGTAAGATATGTGTGAGTTACTATAACTCTTCTAGTCAGTAAGTTATCAATGCTTTCTTATGGAGAGGTCTGCTGAATGTCTTACTATCTGAAGCTCAGCTCCAACAGCACATGTCAGACCTCAGAGTCTTCCAGGAATTGATGAGCAAGAAACAGGAAGGTAAGACAGAAATATTTTTATTACCATTTTTTTATTTTATTGTAGTGGTTTTTGTCAATTTGTATATTTTGAGTTTTGTAATCAATTTCCTTACTTTAATATAGTTTAACTATCATAACACATAAAAAAAAACCATCTAGGATATTTTCTGCTTACTTCACTGGGGCTTGGATTAATCCCATACTGTTAGGTTAGGGGAAAGACCTACTTAGTTCCTGTTCAGAAAATTTGAAATCCCTCATATGTGCAGTAAATTCAAATGAAGGATGCTGGCAACTGTCCTCTCCTCAGGTTTGCCTCTTTGTTATCTATATTATAATGTAGGCAAGAGAAACTTTTGCTACAGGCCTGATCATAGAAATGTCTAAGGTTAGGCTTTTCAGAAAAAAATTGAGGGAATTAAAGACTCAAATCCAAGAGAAATTGAAATCCAAATCCAATTGATCTCTTGTCTCTCTTAGACTTTTTTTCAAAATCTTTCATTCATTATTCTTTGCCTATTCCTATTTTTTTCCGGATGAATTCTGCAGTCCTTACTCAGTGAAAACCTCCATTACTGCTAAACAGTCAAGGCATTATGAAAAACAGTTTACTGATTTAGTAATAGAGAAATCTGAGCATCTATGAATGTTTTCTCATCACTAAGGTCATTATAGCAAAATCAAATGACATATAAAAAGAAAGGAATGTTAAACATTTGCCTGACCTAAGCAAGACATATTTTTCAATATTAGAATGATAATTCTATATTTTATCTCAGTGTCTGAGAATGTGGGATCAATCCCAATGTGTGGTGGATTCCCAGACATTTCTGCACCTGGCTTCTTGGCACTGTCAAAAAGTGACAGGGCAAATCATAAAATTTGAACACGAGACCCATAAAGCAAAAGGACATAATACATTTGATAATGCTCAAACTTCAACTTAAAAATCTCTCTGGAAAACCCACACTGGATTTATAATCCTCAGTAGTGAAGGTGATGAAGGAAAGCCTGAATGCAGAATTTTCTCTGAGCTATATTATATAAAGTTCTGTCATGAAAGATTACAAATGGCCCGTAAATAAGTGAACCTAAATGCCTGTGTCATGCAGAAGTGCTGAATGTGTCCTGCTGTTGTTACCACCTGTGAGTAAGGTATGATATGGACTGGCTGCAGGTAGATGTGTCTCTTTTATTAGCATTTACTCCCCTAACTTGGTGAAAAAATGAGGCATTTTCCTCAGTACTTTTGATCTTCAAAGATTGCTTAAGAAAATCACAAATCTTGCTTTGTCATATTTTCGGCTCTGATTATTACTTTTTCCATGCATTCTTTTCAGTATCACTCTTTTAAGTCTTGTGTTTCAAGCTAGCCTGTCTCTCAAGGCAGAATTTTTTTTGTTTCTTCTGCTAAGATCAGATGATGTTTATCTTCTATTTAGTACCTGTATTTTTTTCCCCTTCAGGAACAATCACATCGTATCTATGACAGAATCACAGAATCACAG
>VZRW01011583.1:0-18577 GCA_013398125.1 Aegotheles bennettii | reverse complement strand
GTGATTTTGTGATTCTGTGATATACTTCCATATTTTAAAAATACAGTGGGTTTTTGCTTGATTATGCTGGAAGTAAAACTTTAAAAATTTGGCCCCACAAACACTACTCATCACCCAAGTGTATGCCAGCAGTCAGAGAGTGACACAGTGTTTAGTATCCAAAACAGGATGCAGGAAGAAGTCAAAGAAAGACATTTCTTTTTTTTAAAAAAAGGACCATAAAAAAAAAAAAAAAGACATACACAGACTCTCTCCTTAGATGTACAGAAAAAGTATTGGGTAAGAAGTTGTAGTTTGCCATTTCAGCAAAGGCTCACTGGCTGTTTTCTCTTTCACATTTGTGATTACAGGGACTCCAAAATAATGGAGTAAAACAATCCCAGTCTACTAAGCAGCTAGTTCTTCCCTTACTGCTCTCTTTTAAAGGATCTGGATTATCAGTTATTGATTTTCCTCCCCTTTAATCTTAAAATACATCCCTGAGCCATGCCAGTTGTGCAAGTGTTAGAGCTGTTTAAATGCAATGGATTTTGCGGTTGAATGAGGGGCATGGTATAAAATGTTAAACTTTGAGACTATGTTTACAATGTTTCTTGTAACAGTTAATATGAATACAAGTGAATGGACTGCAGTGAGGTATGCTATAGTCTTGCACTGGTTTCAGATATGATTATCTTCATATTCCACATAATATATTTAAAAGATAACATTATGTTTAAAAAATGTTATTCAGTCTGTTTTTCTGGCTGATGTTGTCAGACTAAAAGAAGTAAACTTAGCCTAAAAAAAGGTAATGTGTATTTGAAAATTTATTTAGAATCTTAGAAAATGTTTATAATAGTTTCACAGCTTTCTTACTAGGATGCTTTTCATATTGTTTAGCTTTTCAGATTTATCTTTATGGTTTGGTAAGTAAAGATATGATATCATGTTGTGGAATTTTTCTTCTGCCAAGCTCCTCTGTGCAGTTACTGCAAATTCGTCTGTATTGCAACATTTAAACATTCAAATTGTGTGCATTAATTCTGGGAAATATTGTCTCCTTTCCTGGGTCAGGCCTATCTAGTGAGTGAGATCAAACTTAATAATCTTGTTTGGTTAGACTACTGTATGCGAAAATCTATAGTAAGTTGTGTTATGAACCTATACAGCACTTTACAAAGTCTATGGTTATGAAAGCTTATAGTCTAACACAGGGGCGAACAGAGTAAAGGGCAATGTCATAGATTCATGAAGTTAGACACAGAAGAATTTGTGAAAGAGTAGATAAAATATTAAAATTACTCATAAAATGTTGCAGGGTATAATAAGAAGGCACATTGCAGTTTGTGATCGTGACTGATCTGATTGTTTCTGACCACAGAATGTGACAATCATTAATAATATTGAAAAATTAAGATTTTAAGAGGCATCTATTATTGTATATACATTATTTATGGGAACTGGTCAAAGGTGAACAAACAAAAGGATACACAGGAGATAGATGCAGAATTTTCCGCTTTGTGTATGCTTCAACAAAATAAATCATGTCTTACTTACCCTTTAACTAGCCTCGATCTTGTTGTTTTTTTCCCTTAAAGCAATGCCTGATTGCCTGCCCTAACATTATATGATTGCTATCTAATGAACTTATCCCATTGCCCGACTCATTTATTTATAGATTTTAAATCCTCCCTGTTGAAGTCTTCCTTCAAAAGCATAGTTTTGGGTACTGACATCAAAAGCAATGAGGAACAAACTCAGTTTATAATTCTGTATTCCACACTGGGTTAATCTTGATCCTAGACAGAAATCAGGAAGAGAGGTACAAAGCTGAATCTTCTCCTGTACAAATGAGGATTTTTAATCTGGGGTAAGCTATGTAAGAGAAGTAGAGAAAGGGGATATCAGCAAGATTATTGGAAAGAAAATTACCTGATCAACCTGAACACCACTTCAATTTAATGAAGGAAGGAATAGAAGCTGAATGTAATATATGTAGAAATCAACAAAACAGAGATAGATTTGTGTCATCTGTTCAAAGGATATGAGAGGAAAGGGGACAAATATAAACACAAAACATTGTCTTCTAGAACTGAGTGTCCGTTCCTCCTAATTTGGCACAGTGAACATTTCTTGTAAACTACTCAAATTCATATCGAATCACACACACCTTGGTTTTGGTCTCAATTTGAGTGTAGAGTCTCATTTGCAATTTTGAATAGAAAGTATTCAGCAGTTTGTTTTACATTAGTTTTAGAACTATATACGTCGTCCTGATATTCTCTGTTACTTCTGAAAATTTCAGCAGAGGCTGAATTGTTTAAGTTTTTTTTTTTTTACACTGGTGTGAAGGCTTTGAAGGCATGACCTCCAATTTGTTTATGTACATGCAGAGGGTTTGTCTGATACATATCTGAGTCTTCTTCTTATGGTGTGGAATTCTGTGAGACTCTTCGAGCAGTACATGTATGGGTGATAATGCAGAGCATATAATTTAATGTAAAATGATCAAGACATCTACATTTTGACAAGTACATCAAGAACTTTAAAAAGTTTAAGAGTCAACAATGCCCACTGCGACATTCCTTGTGGAGAAATACCTGAAATTCCTAGAGGTGTTGCCTCTGCCCACTATCTTAATCCAGATGAATGAACTGGGGTCCAAGAACTTTACTCCATCTCTTCCAGGCATTGTATTGGGCAATATTTTACTTTGATTTATTCACTTTTTAGTATCACTTTTCTGAGTGTCTTACAATGAAGAATTACAAGTCAAGTGTCATTATTAGTGTTTTCCAAATCAGAAAAATAGTGTGTTAAGGCACGTGTATACATCATCTGAATTTAAACATCAGAATAACATAAGACTTACCTTGACTGGTTCTGGAGTCATGGTGTTTGTGTGACACTTCCCTTCCTTATAGTAATAGCACCATTTTATTAGAGTAACAATACTTATTTTTGTACTTAGGAGTGAAATGAAAAGGCAAAGGTACATATTTATTTCCTTGGCAAATTCATACCACATCCTTTCATAGCTAATCATTCTTCCACAGTGTACTACCCAAATCAGTTAACTGCTGTATCATTGAAATTCGAAAACACCTTGAACAGTCTATGTCCACGTCATGGGTAAAAATGAAGTCTCTTCCCAGAAAGGAAAATCATTTTTCTATAAAACATTTTGCACTTCTAATTTAAAAGGTAATTGCCTTTTAAAAATAGCTAATATGAAACAAGACAAGTTAAATCTGATAGGCCACTGGAAAGATAGGTTAAGGATGAAAAACATTTGAGATGTAGGGTAAGGAATTGTTTATATGTAGGAGGTACTTAGTGGTGGAGTTATTTTGAGTCAATTGTAACTTCAGTTTGTGGATTCATTGCACTACCAGAATCCTAAATATTTGCTTAGTTCACAGTTGTCTATGGGATTTTGAACTGCAGGCCTAGGTTCTGATACAATTTTTTAAAAACAAATGGAAAAATATGGCATTTATTCATGGGACTCCTTTTTCCACTGTCAAGAAGACAATTTGTGTGTTTGCAGTCGCATTATAATATACCAAGCATTTATTTTTTCAAGGAGTATGAATTTGCCCACAAAGGCTCTATGTATAAAAAAAGTATGCTGTTTTCAATCTCAAAGCATCTCTGGAACAAATCCCTCCCTTTTCATAAAAGATTACCTTGAATCTATTTGTCATGGTGCATCTTTTTGAGGGAATAACTTTTTTTTGTAGCTGTAAGCCTCTCTGCAGAGCTATCTGTGATGTTTTACCCTGCATGTAGGCTTTGAAAACTTTTGATGGGGAGTATATTAAAGGCTTTTGGAGACAGTAAAATAATACTCCTGTATTCACAGAACATTAATTAATTTTAAAAGGTTTGTTTTAATTCTGGCCTGTTCATTGCATATATTGTGGCATAAATCTGGAAGTCCTTAACTTTCTCACATTCAGGAAGCACTTGCAAAGTGTGTTATCTGTTCCATTGTTGTCAGTAATCATTCATACCATTAACTTGTTTGCATATAACCACATTCTAAGAAAAGGTATGTTTCAAAGATATTGGTGTATTGGGAGAGAATGCAGTACTTATAGTCACCATATATTTAAGTAAAATTCTGCAACTTCTATATTTTACCAAGAAATGTTTCTAGCATGGCATAGCAGAATCATAAATACACATTAAACCCCAAATCCAAGCTGGTAAATTGTGCCTGTTCAGTACACAACTAGGATTTGGCCAATGTGTCCCTTGTACAGCTCCACTAATTAGGTGATTCTGGTCTTCTCTTTTCTTGTTTCTAATGAAAATGGTCTGGTGTCAGAAGGGTGTTATTAAAAGACAGCTATGGTCTCATTAATTATGGATGCTGTGTTAGGATTCATGTTACGTATGTTTGTTCCCCAGACCTTTATGTTACTACATGCAATGTTGCCACAGTCATTTAGAGGCCCTCAGGATATTCAGGAAAAATGATAGAAGAGATTAAAGATAGTAGAATTCAGCCTGTCTGTTGCCTCTAAACACCGGAAAACCACAGAGACTGGCTCAGTTAAGCAGAGAAAGTATATTCTAAAATATTCTTGGGCTTTTCTTTTTTCTTTTGGCACATCTTATAAAAAAACATTCTGTAAAACATCAGCATTGCTGTGATGTTCAGGATGGTTAGCAGCACTATCTCTGGATCCCAGTGCCTGTGTGTACATGTGACATGTACAGCTGTACATTTGAATTTCTAGCAGGAAGCTGCATTTTCTTATGGAAACATCATCAGGTGTTCAAGATCCAAGAGCTAGTAATGCTTGGCAGCAGATTTTTTGCTTTTTTTGTTAGTGTGCTACAATCTTAGAGAAATCACTATGGTAACGATTGGTGCAAGTTACATTATTGGAACAGAGCTTCAGCTGGAAATGTGTTCAGAGATGTTTTTTAACTATTGAGTAGGAGCTAGATGAGTCAAGAAAATTTCTTGAAGGAGAAGGCTGTGTTACAAAATGAAATAGATTAAAAGTGCTGTTTGAATGGAAGAGGGGTCATTTCAAAGAAAATCTATATTTTTGAACATCAGCCCCCGAAGTTTGTCTTTGTAACTTATACGCTGATTTATGAATGAGGATAATGCAAGGCTTCACTTGGTCAGAGAAAGATAATCATTCCTCATTATGCCTGTGGAAGAATCATAATAATGTTTAATATTTGCATGCATGTTAAAAGAGCATGCTAAACTTGAAACACTCTTAGGATATATCACTTCTCTGTCAATATTGATGCCCTACTTGCTTGATGATGAACCTAAGGTGTGTTCTTGTTGCAATGACTGCAGGTCCCACCAGACAACTTCAAACTGGTATGGGCACTGCTAAATGCAGTGTTTCCCTGTAGCTCTAGGTAGCCTTCTGGTTAGGATTTTTCCCCATGATTTTAGGCAGATTTTTGCATTTTGTGATGAACACTGTGCTGTGATAGGTGAGGTACATCTGCATGAACTGGAGATATTAAACTGGAGACATGCCCTAAAACACAATGCAGAAGAGTCTGGGTCAAGTGAAACCTAAAGCTGCAGGTTGCATCAGATCTTGTGTTCTTGAACAGGATATATCATGTTCCCAATTCAGAAAATAATTGATAAACAAATATTAATATACATATTTGAACTGAGATAACTATCCTCATTTGAGAATTTATTTCTTTCTAATTTAGAAGAATTTTATTCTGGAAACAACTACCAGTTCACCTGGTCTTGCACTCCCAATGTAGTACTGTTTCTTCAGTATCAGTGCCTTCCTGGGTAGCCTGCATTATCTTTTGTTCCTATTAATTTATTTTAGTTAGTGCAGAGACTGCTAGAGTTAGTAAGGAAACTGAAGATCTATAGTTCTGCTGCTTTCATATCTCTTGTTCAACCTTCTCATCTCTCAGAAAAGTGAACATTTACTGTGGTCTTTTGGTCAGAGGTTGGTAGGGTATTTTTCTGTTTAGCAAGAGATACAATGTGAGAAGGTGCCTTGTGCCTTCCTTTTTCCCCAGCCTACTATATATAACTTTTTAAACTGCAAGCATAATCCAATCAAAATAGAGTAAGCTCTCTTATTAGCTGACCATAAGAGTACAGTCCCAGAAAACTTAAATACAGAAATAAACTGACTTCTTTTTTTCATTTCCCATAAAAGCTTGTTAGCTCATTTACTCCCATATGCATATCCCTCCCCAGTTTTAAAACTATGTTTTGTCTGGCTCCCTTTCTACTGAGACCAAGTCACAAATATAATTACAATCCAAATATTCATCATTGTTCAGGAATTTCCTGGAAACAGCTAAAAAGTTTACATCCTCAAAGGATATAGGGAATAAAGAGGAACCGTACATTACAGAGATTTGGCATCACACTGCTGAAAATTCTTTTTAAATGTTACCTGGACAAGTGTATGACAAACAATATGTTTCCAGACTGCTGCTGAAATTTTTATGATGTCTAAGTACCAACTAAATACCATTATAAAAATAAAATTTTCAGATTGCGCCAGGGAGAACTTGCTGCAATTTCTTCTGTATCATGCTGAAACTCAGTATTTCCTATCTTTTTGATTGCACACTTCATCTTATCACTGGCCTGTTCATACTGGACAGTATGAAACATCTTGAGTAGTGAAGATTACCAGCTGTAACAGAGTGTCATTTTAGATTTACAACTTTTCAGTGAAATTCTCAGTGTGTTATCCAAGATGGTGATAACTGTATTTGTAGTCCAAACAACAGATGTGAAAAAGTTTAATTTTCTAAAATTGTAAAGCTAGTTTAGTGTTTGGGATAACTTTAACTCACTGCATGTTTATATTTCCTGACCTTGAAAATCATACTCACTTGATTATTTCAGTTTATGTAAGCATGCTGAGGAACTAGGCAAGAAGGACAATGAAGTAGGATGTATGGCCTGATGGAAAGGCAGAAAATAAAATTTAATATTGGGATTGTGAAAAGCAAAAAAGTTAGATAGTGTAAGGAAGGTAAGAAGAATTTTCTGGACCAGAAGGCTCATTATCCAATACAGTCTGGACTATCCAGTGAAGAGAAATAGGAAATAGTGGGTTTCACTACCTGGTCAGACAAATGTAACAGAAAGTGATTATGGCTTGGAGGAAGTCAAAAAGGAAGCTGATGCTGCATTATAGCAATGGTAATAACTTTAAATGTCAAAGAACTGTGACAAAAGATGATACATTTTTAATAAATTAGAAATGCATGAAGCTTGTGTTACCCCCTTCTATGTAACACAGAAAATGTTCCTGATACCATGGTGTTAATTATGTATGATTTTTAAGTTAGTACAGTGGAAACTATTGTTGAAGAAAAGCAACATTTGAATTTAGGAACTTAATACTACAGTGTATTGATAACTAGCTATGAAATCAAATAAAAGGGCTTATTCTTAACTCCAACATGAGTGTGGTATGGTCTTAGAACTGGTCCAAAGCTGGCATGTGCTGGTATAATATGTTCTCAGATATACTTCTACATCAACATGTAGACAGTTGACTAGTGATACTCTCATAGGAGAATATGACATGCAGAATCAGGCAGTTTTGACCTATTATGTACACGTTTCACAAATCAACATTAATATTTCACACATTATTTTTAATGTAATCACTATCCTAGTGCTCAGTATTTATAAAATTTAATTTTAATATAAGTTCTTTTCACATTTACTAACTTAATTTTGTTTTCACTGAATGTTTCTGATTAGACTATGGATACTAATCCATTTATTAACATGTATGTAGATCATTCTGTTCCTGAGGGACAAGAGTTAACATTGAATGAGCAGTGGATCAGCAAACATTTGGGTATTAACAAGAGAATAGAAAGAATTTATAGAAGTTCATTTTTCCACCTAGATGACTAAGATATGCCTGTAAAGCTAGTTAACTTTAATCTAGGAATAATTTTCCCACAAACACAGCACATTAGTTGTTCGATATAGCTGAGGATTTTTTCTGCCATTAGACAACTCTTCAGAGCTATTTTCCATTTAGGTTCCATTTCCAAATCAGACCTAGGATATGGCACTTTTCCTCTCATCTCTTTATGGCAGTAAGTATACATTGAAGAAAAATAAGAACATTGTTTCCAATATAATTTATGAATCATTGAGAAAAAAAATGTCTAAAAGCATACAACTTCTCACCTACGAACAGGAAACAGAATTGCCATAAGTAACACAAAAAAAATACAAAACAATTTGAACTAAAATGATGTGAAACATTAACTTTCTCCATAAATCTTTTAAAAGTATATTTTGTGGGGAGAAAAAAATGCAAGCAGATACTTAGATAGAAAAATTACAATTGAGAAAAAAAAAATCACCCTGTTTTCCTTTCTGGTACTTGTAAATTTTAGTTCTTTACATTGAGGGGAAAAAATTATCAAAAATGATTGTTTCAAAAACACTCCCAAATTTACATTTCTTAAGTACCTGAAATTATATTAACTTTGCTATGTGGCAGTTTAAAGGAACACTGGAGGGGAAAAAAAAAGAGTTACTGAAAAATAATCCTTACAGTATACACAGCAGCTGTTGCTTCATATGATACAGGCCACACTTTTACAGCACAATGACATGCAATACTAACCATGTAAATTAGTAAATTCCAAAGTAATTATAATATAAACTTCTCAGACTGCAGTTTTCTAAAGAGGAAGATAAAGTTCAACTTGACCTTTCCATGTCTTACACAGTATTATAATTAAATTTCTCCAAACATTGAAGTCTTTCATTATAGAATATGATATAGCAAACATGAAAGGAAAAAATTAAATATTTTTGTGCATATTAAGACAAAGATAGATTTTCAAACTTATATATTAAGGTTTTACCATTTATAAAATCATAGAATCATAAAATGGTTTGGGCTGGCAGGGATCTCAGAATCACAGAGAAAAATCATAGAATCTTTAGGTTGGAAGAAACCTTCAAGATCATCCAGTCCAACCACCTACCTAAATCACCACTAAGCCAGATCACCCAGCGTCACATCCTTGTCTCTTGAACACCTCCAGGGACGGTGACACCACCACGTCCCTGGGTGACCTATTCCAATACCCAATCACCCTTACAGTGAAAAATTTTTTTCCTAATGTCCAATCTGAATCTCCCCTGCTGCAATTTAAGACATTTCCTCTCGTCCTTTCATTGTGGGCACAGCAGAAGAGACTGACCCCCACCTCACTACAACCTCCTTTCAGGTAGTTGTAGAGAGCAATGAGGTCCCCCTTGAGCTTGCTCTTCTCCAGACTGAACAACCCCTGAAATGAGAGGCCCTAAACTGAACACAGTACTCGAAGTTCGGCCTCACTAGTGCCGAGCACAGGGGGACAATCACTGCCATATTCCTGCTGACCACACTGNTTGACCCAAGTGCAGGACCCAGCACTTGGCCTTATTGAACATCATCCCATTGGCCTCTGCCCATTGATCCAGCCTGTCCAGATCTCTCTGCAGAGCCTTCCTTCCCTCAAGCAGATCAACACTTCCACTCAATGTCACCTGCAAACTTACTGAGGGTACACTCAATCCTCTCATCTAGGTCATCAATAAAGATATTAAACAGAACTGGCCCCAACACCAAGCCCTGGGGAACACCACTAGTGGCTGACTACCATCTGGATTTAGTTTCATTAACCATCACTCTCTGGGCCCATCCTTCCAGACAGTTTTTCACCCAGCGACGAGTGTACCCATCCAAGCTGTGGGCAGCCATATTTCTTTGGAGAATGCTGTGGGTGACAGTGTCAAAGGCTTTACTAAAATCCAGATAGACTATATACACAGACTTTCCCTCATCTACTAAGCCATCTTTAAAGGTCAAATCCTCTTGCAATGAGCGGGGACATCTTCAACTAGATTGACAAATTTCTGAATACAAAAATTGTTGTTCATATCTGGATGCAAAGAAAACGCAGAGAAGAGGGTTAATCTTAGAAACTGCACTTTTCAGACACTGCTATGAAGTCCTAGAGTCCTTGAGTCATAGAATCATAGAATCATGGAGTCATAGAATCACAGAGTCATAGAATCATAGAATCAGAATGGTTTGGGTTGGAAAGGATCTTTGAAGGTCACCCAGTCCAAACCCCCCTGCAATAAACAGGGACATCTTCAACTAGATCAGGTTGCTCACATTCCTGTCCAACATGATCTTGAATGTTTCTAGGGATGCGACTTCTACCATCTCTCTGGGCAACCTGTTCCAGTGTTTCACCAACCTCATGGTTAAAATCTTCTTCCTTTTATCTAGTCTAAATCTACCCTCTTATAGTTTAAAACTCTTGCCCCTTGTCCTGCTGCAACATGCTCTGCTAAAATGTCTGTCTCCATCTTTTATATCTCCATGATGAAAGATTTTTAATCTTTGGACAAGTACTAGGTTAGTGTTGCATGGATTCTTCATTACTTAATTACTTCTGAGAGCTATAAGTTGTATAGCTATAAATAGTAATATGATACAACCCTTTTATACCAATAATTGATATAAAATATGTTAGGCTTCAATACAGGAAAACAGATTGCTCTCTTGCAGTACTCAGCTTGAAATGGTAGTAGATTTCCTTACAAGGAAACAAATAAAAGTCATATGTGAAAGAATTTAACTGGGAAAACAGTTCTTCCACTGTGGTTAAGCTTGACCATAAAGGGTGACAAAAATTCTTTGAAAGATGAAACTATATCCCATTATAGGAAAAGGATGCAACCTAAAAACAGAGCCAAGTGACTGGAATTTACCAGGGAGAACAAAGGGGAAGATATAAAGCTGAAAAGAAATGACTTATTAGGAAAATTAGCTCAAGGTTCAGAGTGAAATTAGAGGACTTAGGAGAGAGAAGTAAAAAAGATGAAAAACCCAAGCCAACCAACAAAACCAAGCAAACTACCTTTCTATTTACAAGGCTTCTGTTTCTCTCTCTATCTTAACTTTTATCTTTGCTTTTATTTTTTATTTAATTTATTTTGTTTTTTTTTTTTTTTATTTTCATCAGCCTGAATAACTTTGACTCTAGCAAATCTCCAACCCCCATCAATGTTTCAAACCACTGGCATGCAGATATTGTTCAAATATAAACCAGAATTGAGTCTTCCATCTCTTTTGAAGAAGAGCTGAGGATATCAGAGCGTCTGGATATTTCATCATTCTCCATAGTCCTCCATGAACATAAGACTGACTTTGTCTTTACTGTTAAAATTCTCTGAGACTTGTACCTTGTAGGACAGATGTAGAAGAATCACCCAGTTATGATTCGCTCCAAAAAGAAATATGAGCTTTGAGTGTTGCATTTTGATGTTTAATTTATATCTTAAGCCCCAGAAAACCAACTTCAAAATTTTTATCTAGCTGCTGAATTCCAAGTTCATTAAATCAATATTCAACCTTAAACTGGAGGCACTCATGTTTCTGCTTCCTGACATGCCTGGAATTGTTATACTCTTGTCTGTACATGTACAAAGAACATTCAACCTAAGTACTCTCATGTGAGCCCAAACTGGTACTGGTGATCTGGCGAGCTGGTCCCAGACAGCATCGAAACACCCAACTAGCCTCTTCCTCACTCCCCTATCCTGGAGGATGGGGAGTCTAATGGGTGAGAACCTAACTGAGAGTTGATCCCTGCTCCTGATCACGAGAAACATGAAAATGTCTGTCTTTGAAAAAGTGTGTGTGATAAAGTGTGTATTTGTTATAATCATCTGTGAGAAGAAGGTAAGAAAAATATGTGTGCAGCAGTTCCATGGCCTTCACATTTGGCCACACCAGGGCACCTGGCCAACACTCTAGGTGCGACCAACTTTGAGAGTATGAGAACCTGCATGCCCACACAAATAAATATCACTGTTTCTAAGAGTATAAAAGCAAGACCCTTTTGTAGCTGAGCTCGAAGCCTCGCCTATGGGTGGATGCACCACATAGGAACCCTTCCAATTACCTGAGTCTCCTGGCATCAGCTTCAATGGGACTTCCCAGCTTGAAGTGTGGGCCTGGTTGATGTGGATTAGGTGGTAATTGGTGATGTATTTCTTCTTAATCACTATTCTTTCTATGCAGTAATGATTTGATTCATTGTTAATTTGCTTATATATCCTATTTACTTTGGCATGCTTGCTTAATAAACTGTTCAGATTGTACAGCTAGAGTGTGGTCATTTTGTTGAGTACCCTACCTGTTTGCAAAATGGGGAGAAATTTGGAATGATGGTGAAAAGTCTTGTGGATCAAGAGAATGAGAGTTTAATAAGAAAAGCAAAAGCTGCATATGCAACCAAAACAAAAGGAGAAATTCAACCAACACTTCTCATCAGCAGGCAGATGTCCAGACACTTCTTGGAAAGCAGGGCCTCAGCACGTGTGACTATTATTTTGGGAAGACAGACACTGTAAATCTGAATGTCCTCCCTTCCTCCTCTTTTCCTGCAGTTTTTACTGGTGAGAACAATATCATATGGTATAGAATATCTGTTTGGTCAGTTGGGGTCAGCTCTGTCCCATCCCAGCCCCTTTCCCACTCCCAGCCTGCTGATCTCTTTGGGGAAGTGAGGAGAGAAAGATTTGACACTGTGTGAGCCTTTTTCAGGAACAGGCCAAACACCGAAATATTATCAGCACTGTTTAAACCACAAATGCAAAGCACAGAACTATATGGACTGCTATGAATGAAGTTAATTTCTTAACTTCATTCCAGTCACAAAGGCTTGAAACCATGACTCACAATAAGTCTCTCCTAACAAAATTCATCTTTGTCTTACACTGTTTCAACCATGGTTAAAAATGGTAATTATGCCTAACATTTAACACATCCAGCTTAGTCATGAGGAAGAATCTATTGTTTTGAAAACATGGAATAAAATATGGCATATTCAAAGGAATGCTTTAAATACCCCATGCAATTAGAATGGGGCAAGGTAATTTCTTGCATATGCTCTCTGTTTTTGTCCGATTTTTTAACCTACCAATCTCCTTCTCCATCGTATGTACAATACCCTATATCCTGACACTTTTGTTAGGAAGTATTATTAAGCAGCAGAAAAGGGAATTGAATTTGTCTCTCCTGTTTTGTGTGTATAACAAAAGATACTGTCTTCACTTTCATCTGAAGCATGGATTGAATTGATGATTGAGGGTAAAAAAAAATCCAGGACATTCAATTTTCACTAGGGACCAAATATCTAAAAAACATATGTCGAAATAAGTAATATTTGAAAGCTCTTCTCTGCTTCTTAGATTTTGGCTATTTAGTTTTACACAGAGTATATTTTGTTGAGGTTCAGATGAAAGGGGAATTTGTTTTGAAAGACATTTGGTTCAATCTGTACTTCTTTTCTTCAACCTCAATTAAAACATACTCCTCCCTCCCCCCTCAATTTGTTTTATCTGATTAAAGATTTAAAATCAGCATCTTTCTGGTGCTTTCTATTCATGTGTTTTGGCTATTTTGTAAGCCAAATTAACGGATTCATTATGATTTGAAAAATGAATTATGAGAATGAAACCATTTAAAATAATGATTAAAGATTAGCAGCTAAAGTAACATTACTCTCATAAAGCTGCATGAAAGTGCGAATGAAAGCCTTTTATATTTGGTCATCTCCTATTCTTAACATCTGTAACCATCTTAACCTAGTCATTAAAATAGAACTGTTTAGTAAGACACTGGATAAGTTCTGTTTATATGGTAACAAATAAAGATTTTGGAGGAGAAGAAGGATGTTCAAGATGGAGAGTGGCAACTAGATGTACTTTTTAAAGATATCTCAGAATGCCCCTTTTTTCAAAAAACCCTGTAATTCAAGCAGTCTACAATACATGTAAACATTTTTAATGATGTAGTTGAGTTTATTTTCATGAAGTTCTCATTATAGAGAAATCTGAATTCATTAATAAGACAATAAAATTCTGAAAAGAAGAAAATGTACAAAATGTGTTTTTAAATAATTTGTTGTCTTGAAATTTGACAGTTTGTAATAACATGTGTATAAACCTCATTATTGGTAAAACATTTTCATTCATATAAAACAGTATTTTTCCTGAATAATTTCTAAGGTTTTTGAAATCTGTAAGAATTATTATGGACTATGCAAATTATTTGCTTACCAGTCTTACTAAGTTCAGGATTCATAACCCACATTTATGAAAAAGAAACTTTTGAATTACTTATGCACACAGCATGTGTAGGAGGCTGAACACATTGCATAGAATATCTTGAATTAGGTAACTTGTTTTGAGCAAATAGAATGCAATCTGAAAGACGAGAGTATAAAAAAAGCCAATTTGTTGGCCAATTGAAAAGAAAAAGCCAATTTCTTATTTATTTCTTGCCATATTGTACTTCTTGCAACAATAGTGACTGATACAAAAATGTTTTTATAATTATGACATTCTGCTTGTCAGAATTCCATAAGTGTGTATTTATACTCAAATTTGTATGCTCATTTGCTATATTTACACACAGGGCCATGAAAACTTTGCATGCAAATTTGATATGCAGTTACATATTTACCATTCTGAAAATCTATTCTTAGCTGTCATTGTATAAAATTAGATTGTAAGGATGCCAAAATACTAGTAGATGTACACTCTGCAATGACAGAATTAGATGCATATCTTTTTTTGGCAACTGCTAGTTACTGTATTTAAATGCTGAGGTTAATTCTTTTTGGTTTCAGGCAATGTACATTGTATGCTGCTTGAGAAAGATTTCAATATCATGTTTATTTGGTGTTTGCAAACATAGCAATGCTTAGGGTAAACAGTCTTTTTAATGTGCTTTTCTGTAGCTTCTATGTAGCTTCATAAATATAGACTAGTACATGATGTATTATGGTAGTGTTGAAAGCAATTTGTTTTCTCTGCTCTGACCTCCCTTTTGGTAAATTATTTCACTGAGCAACTGTAGTGGAGTTAGTTGTGTCTGAAAGGCTGTAGATGATTTTGGTGGGATTACAGTGGGTCACCTTCTGCCACTCCCAGTCTTCCAGAGCACTCATGTTAAGAAAACTTTGACTCCTTTCAACTTGCTCCTCAGATTGCTTCTTGGGAACACATCATAACCTCCAGTAACCTCTGTGTTTGTAAGATCAGTTTCAATATGTGCTCCTTATTACTAGTTTAATTTCTATGAAACAAGAGCTTTAGTTCAGGCACTGACTTTGAACAGGAACAAATCTTGTCACTAGGGTTTCATCAGGGGAGAATGAGAATGAAAACTGCTTTTGCCATAGCAGTATTTCAAGTGGAATGAGGTCTGGATACAATCAACACTGCTTTCTTCTGTAAAGCAGGTATTTTGATGTATGAATGTACAGAATGGATAGACACATGTGAAAATGAAAATACTGTATTATTATTTGGAATGCCATGTGTGGTAAATTATAATAATATTAGGAACAGAATAATGACACGGCTAAATGTAATGGCATAAAACCAAGGGCTAGCAAAATCCACCTTAACAGTTTGAAGAAATTGTGGTAATGTCTTATGTCAAAAAAGCACTGAAGTGTATCAGTGAGCAGCTAATCCTAATTCAACATGACAAACTCAAGAATATTATGGCAGGAATTATAAAAAAGATGCCTCGTGGTAGCCAAAGTTTAATAAACAGTGTGTTTTGTTTCTATATTTAACACTAAATAAGAAATAAAAAGAAGAGATAACTATAATGGTGGGAAGAGTAACACAAATAAGGAAAGGATAGTGTTTATTGGTTTTACAACACGTGGGATCTAAGAGTCTATACAAATTGTGTATGAGATGTTCAAGGGTTTGCTCTTAAACAAATCTGATGTAATTATTATACTGTTTTTTCTATCTTTATATGCAGTTTCCCTTCATTTTCTCTCATTTGCATTTAAGTTACTTCATGTCATAAACAAGGCAAAAACCATAAAGGAATGGATAAGCTTACTATTTTAATATAAAACATCTGAATGTATCTTATTCCAGCTCCTTATTCTCTGAAATCTGTGTTACTTTTTGCAGACATAGGATTCTGTATAAAAACTTGTCCTGTGACTGAGCCAGATCATCATCTGAGATCCTGCTGCATACATTCATGACAACACAATGGATTTTGGGGTCTGGAAGTATGACCTGCTGGTTTTCCAATTTCATTCTTTGTAGGGAGCAAGCAATTATACCAATGTCTGTGTTTACCATGTAAGAAGAGTTGTAACTTGGTCTTAATTTCTTCGATATACTTTTGTGCTTATTTGATTTCATAAAATTACAGTACTCTAGGTGGCAAGACAGTAACAGAAAGACTGTCCAGCACTGGAAATTACATAATGCTCCCCATTTAGACCTGGAGCAGCACTGCTGTCACCCTACATCTTTTTTGAGAGTAACTTGAGATTTCGCTGTTTTGTTGAAGATAGCACTAGGCATTTTAACAGAACTCTGAATTGCCTTAATATGGAAAAATAATAATCTTAAATAATCTTAATTTCAAACAAAATTCTACTATTTAGCAGCAAATGTTACTTCATCTTGGAGCAAGTTCTGTCTGCTGGTCTTTTTTTCAGAGGAACTTCTTATTATATAGCCACCTCAGGAGCTGGGAACAGTCATGTTTCATACAGTTTTAGTTTTTGTGCTTGAACTATTTTGATTTTTAGAGAACAAATGATAATGCACCAAACTATCAATAGTAGGAAGTATCTAAAGGGAAAAAATAGAAGGAGCAGATAGATAGCACAGACATTGAATGAAGTAGTAGAACAGATATGGCCAGATTTTTCTAAACAAAATGTTTTGTAGAAGTCTTTACATTTTTTAAAAAAAGAAATATATTTCGAATGCTAGTTTTTTTGCCCTTCATTTTATGCAAAAGTAGGATTACAAATCCCACTAAATAACTTTAATATACACATTCACTAATAAAATTGTAGTGTGAATGTTGATTACAACATATAAATAGAGTTCATGTCTCCTTCTCAGTATTCTGCAACTATAATTACATTTTAGTTACTTGGTCATTGTCTATAAACCATATAATATTTTCAATTCCTAATGAAGAATAACTTAATGTCTTGGTACAACAAAAAAGCTTGTACTACTATTTTTTTTAATTCACACCTTGTAATCATAGTAAATGGTACTTTAGAATGCGAATGTATATCTTGCTTAATAAAATTTTCATTTTAATTTAGACCTGTGAAACCACTACTTCCTTAAAATAAACATGAACTATAAGAAACATAAGAAATACGGATCATCAGAAGGATCACTGTTGCAGATTTGAAGAGTTTGTCTTTAAAATAAACCACCTCTCCTTGATCTCTTCATAAGTCATACTTCAGGACAGCCTCCCACACTATCTCACCTACCCTGAACATGTTTCTGTCCATAAATCTGTAATTTTCCTATCTGCCTTTCTCACACCTTTTGGTCAATGCAGCCAAAGCTTCTGTCAGCATTCATGACCCCCAGCTGGCTTTACCTTGTTTAGGAAACCATAATCAGGGTTGTTGAAATTTCCCCAGAGGAACCAGGACCTGCAAGCACAGAAGCTGTTTCAGGATGCTTAAAAAAGGTTTTGTCCAATTCCTCTAAGTACAAGAAAAGTAGCATGAAATCACCAAAGAAATTCTAAATGTCCTGTTGTATCATTCAGTCATCAAGTGTCATGAAGGAAATCAATGCCATCACTGAGAATATAGTCTGAAATTGGACAAAAATTAAAACATGTGTGTACACATATATATATATGTATATACACATATATGTAGTCACTTGAATAACAAATATTTTGTGGAAGAACTGACTGAACCATACTCAGCACTGACCTGAACAATGCTGAATGGCTCAAAGAATGCTGTGGAATTGCAAATTGACTCTGAAAATATCCTCTAGGATGTTAAAAGGATGCCTGTACAATCAATTCCCAATTCAGAAAGATGTTGCAGGCAAAGAGAAGCATCACTAACAACATTATTATACTATGTGTCAGAACCTTTTCTGCATGGAATTCAAATATTTTCTACTACTCATCTTTGCACGTGAAATAACATTTAGGAAAAATTTTACTGGAAAAAAAAATCCACATATATAATAAATAAGGAAAATATTTTTCCCTGTTTAAAAGAATGAAATGAAACATCACTCTTACAGACTTCTTTCCAGCAGAGAAGGTCCTTGTTGTATACATTTTGTTCTTGCTGTGGTGATGAACTACTCCCAGTATCTGCAGAGAATATTTTCTTTAACCTAGGAATGCTTGTAAAAGCTGGACATTGATGGATGAAGGTCTTTTGGAGGCTTGACATTCAGTTTTTAGGAAGCAGTGGAGAATGCAAGCAGACTGCTGCAAGGAAGGACATGGGAAGTATTACTTGTTAGCCACAGTGCTGAGATCCATTTCAGAATCAGAAAGTACATTCCAGAATCCAGATTAGGATGAGAACAGAAAACCTTAGAAATTACATTTCCGTCATTTCAGCTGATACATCTTTCTAGTCTAAAAAAACCTATCATCCCCTGAAAATATTTTTCAATAATTTAGTTTCTGCTTCTTTAGTTTCTAGCTCAAGATACTTGGTCAACATT
>VZRW01011582.1:7730-78373 GCA_013398125.1 Aegotheles bennettii | reverse complement strand
CAGCGGGCCCCGGCCCCCGGCTCCCAGGACCCCAGATGCTGCAGTTGTTCCCCTTCGCCCTCCGCTCAGGCCCAAGGCCCCCGGAGACGGGCTCGGGCCTCGCTCCTCCGCCCCACAGCCGGCGGCTGCTCCCCCGGGTCCCCAGTGCTCCCGGAGAGGCCCGCAGCAGGGCAGGCGGGCAAGGGCCCCGCGGCGGGACAGACAGACTCACGGGGACAGACAGACAGACACACGGGGACAGACAGACTCACAGACACACGGGGACAGACAGACAGCCCCGGTGCGGGACAGAGCCCCTCACAGCACCTCATCCTGGCTCCCAGGGGCACAGCCCAGGTTGGGCCCTCACGGACAGCGGCCACCCCCTCTCTGCACCCCGAGCACCCTCACACCCCCTGCGCTGCCCGCGAACGGGGGTCGTGACGCCGGTCCCAGCCCCACCGCCCGCAGCGCCCAGCCTGGCAGCATCTCTGCTTTGGGCAGTGCAGGGGTCGGTGTCTCCAGGAGCAGACCCCATCCCTTCATCTCCTTGGTAGTAAAGAGTCCACTGAGGCCCCGAGCTGATTTAGCATCAAACACATTTATTTCACTTTATTGAATACAAGAACAGTGAGCACACACGCATACACCACCAAGCACTGAAAAGGAGTGTGACCAGAGGGGGGAGAGGGGAACAAGGAGAGAGAAGGAGTTAGTGAAGGAACAACAGAGCGTCGCAGGTGGTTGGTAAGGTGCTTCTCAAATAAAAATAAATATTATTATTATTACTGTTACTGTTATTATTACTCATGCAATCCAAAGCCAGGTTTGGAATGGATTTGTGGGATCAGGTAAAAGCAGGCACTCGTGTCTCTCACCCCTTTCAACAGAAAGGCCCCTGGAAGAAAACAAGCAGTGATCGGCCACCTGAAATGGAGCAAGGCACCAGGCAGGCTGGGGAGCTGAGCCTGCAGGGGCCTCGGTGGTCGCTGAGCAGCAGAAACCCACACCTCACCAGGCAAACAAGCAGCGAGCTTTTTTCTTTCCTTTTCTTCTTTATTTATTTATTTGTTTATTTATTAAGTTTTCCAGCACTGCCACACGCTGCGGAAGCCAGGGACTGGATCTGCTCTCTCTAAATGTAACTCACCTCAGTCCAAGCATACACCAAGTCTAACTCTGTAAGATCACTAACTTCAACAAGAACCTTCGATTTTGTAACTGTACACAATGTCAAAAGCAAGCACCTAGTTTCACAGTAGCCTCTGGTGGATTGTAAAGGTGCCAAAGCCAGGTGGGCTCCTCTGAGTATGAAATGCGGTGTTGATGACCACCAGTGCCACGTGCAGACCACAGGTCCTCTGCCACCCCGCCTCTGAAAGCACCGCTGCTGATTACAGCTGCTTTGGTGGCTTGAAAAAAGAAGAGAGAGAAAAGTAGCCTCTTTGCAAGTGCCTCAATTCTTTTTTGGTTGGGGGTCTGCTCTCTAGCTGAAGGCGCTCGGATGGAAGCTGGGGAGACCCTTACGACCTGGAAGCAGTGGCACCAACCAGCAGCTCTCTGCTTCCCAAGCAGCCGTGCTCATGCCTATCGTGCTTGCAAGAGAAACTTCTCTGCCAGAAGGAGAACAGACTTCACAGGGACAGACTAGCAAGCAACTGGTGAGACGCAGCTGCTAGCAAGCAGGCTCTCTCCTAGGACAGCAAAGGCTGTGAGCAGAGTCTGCCCACAGCATCCTCATGGCACAGGTTCTCCTACTCACTGTCATCCTCCAAGCCACTGCAGGACCTGGCAAAATGCACCTACTTCTGGGCACAGTCTGTGTGAGGGGTGGGAGACTAAAGGCAAAACGGTGCAGAATCACGGGCCCTTCTGTTTCTGCAGAAGCTAGAGACAATTCCAAGAAGGAAACCCATTTATTTAATTTCTTTTCTGATTTTGGTTCCAAGTCTACCGTAACTGCCAGGTTCACAGTGTACGAGGCCCTGGGCTTGGCCCATGTTCCCCTTCCAAAGGCAGCTGTAGAGGAAACTTGTGGCTAAATGCTGAGCTGGGATGAGCTGGGGGAGGCAGTTCCACTGACATCTCCTCAACATGCACCTTCTAATGCAGAGCACCTGGGCTCTCTCACCCAGCCTGGGATGCTGGGGATGCTCTGTGGTGATGGAGACAGCACGATCTCTCCACTGTCCATCCCTAGGGAGGTCAGGGGAAGGACTGCCATTGCCCTGCCCTCGCTGCACCTGGGGCAGCCCTTGCCATCACACCCAGCAGGGAGAGAGGGCAGAAACAACCCCTCTGCATTTGACCCTACTACAAAGCTTGAGTATCTTCGTTACTAGGATCCAGAAACAAAGCAAAACCACCCAGCCACTGGCACAGCTCAGAGGGCTGGAGGAGAGTGATAAACGCAGTCCTGTGGCTGCCACCTTGATACCAGCTGACTCCTGTGGCTCTGGGTGGGGACTGGGAAGACTGATCCTGCCTACAGCTGCTGGAGCCATAGCCTCAACCTCCTTCTCTGCCCCTCCAAGTCACCATTGACCCTCCAAATCCAACCACCATGCACTGCAGATCGGCTGATGGGACATCTCCTGTCTCTCACCAAACAGTAGTGGCTGAAACCTTCCTTCCCATTCTCTTCTTGGAGGACAGAGTTCCACATGTGATCTAAGAGTCTTAAAATACACCAACCACAAAAAATCAAAGAGTTAATAATTTAGAAATGTTGTCATCATATTTACCAGCACTGTTGAATTATTTCAGTATTGTTCCCTCCCTCCCCCCTCGTTATATATAATAATATACATAACTTAAATGCACATCCATATGAAACCCCTACAGGCTGCTTTTTTATAAATGAGAAACCATATACATATCAATTGTTTTGTCTGAAATTAAATCCATTCTTAAATACCTTCAGAGGACAAGAGGTTGGACAAGTGCACAGAGAAAAAGATAAGGAATGGAAGGGGAAGAGTTAACAGAACCCGAAAAGATGCAAAAGAACCAGCATGGAATGAGAAGGGCAAAACCACACTTGCGAATCAGAAAATAACTCTAAGGTAATAAATTCACTGTTTTTCTCTCTTCTTTCCAGAGGAGGGGAATGGTTTTGCTTCTGCTTGTGTTTTTTTGTTTCAGTTTGCTTATTTCTTGCTTTGTTGCAAAGCAGTTTTCCTTTCCATTCAGTGTGCAACAAATGAACTCACGATTGTGTATCCTTTAATGTAACATGCAAGATGGTGACTTACTGTATTGTTAACAATATGATTGTTATTATTATTTTTTTAAATCTTATTTTATCTCCAATCCAGTAAATTCTTCAATTTATCTGCAAAGAGGGTTGGCTTTGTTTGTTGGTGATGTTGTTTGCTATTCATTTCCAGCATATAGCAGCAGTGCAAGGATGCATTTTGTTTCCTGTTTTTATATATATATATATGTATGTATGTGTATATATATATATATTTGCTATTCCTTTTTTAAAATTGTTTGTCTCGCGCCATGAATGTTGCAGCCAGGATGTCTATGTCTCGCTGACAAATCCAGCATGAAGGCTCCTTCTCCACTGTTCTCCAGGTTTGAACACAGATGCCAACTTCCATGAACTTGTTGGTCAAGATTCCTGTAAAAGGCAGATGGAGATGACGAGTCATGGGGCACTGATTTCTCTGGCTATAAAAGGGCTTCTCTTCATATGAGGGCACTGGACAGTAAATTTGCAAACACTTGGGGCCACAGTTTGCACTTAATTACCAAGACCTCTGGTAATTAGTAGGAACTCTTAATTTACTGCGCTGGTGTTGGTGTATGGAGGAGACAACAGTGAGTCACTGCTCCCTCACCCATTCAATTAAAATTGGGTGGCTTCCTAAGCGATTCAAAGGTGTCTGGGCTTACTTGTTTGTACTGTGCAAAAGGAGGTAAGATTGGGCAGATGCAAGAGCCTCTTCTGACCTTCCAAGCTGCAACAGAGCTAGTTGCTTTTCCGAGCTTAAAAGCTGCCAATCAGAATCTTCGTAAGATAAGGAAACAAAATCACATTTCCAACGAGGCCTCTTGAAATGCACCTGCAGCCTGGCTGGTACAGAGCTCCTCAAACATTTTTCAGCAGTGAAGCTGCCTTCAAAAGCTCCCTCCCTCCTTTCCACCACCCTCAGCTGCTCTGCCACGGAGGTCTGTTGGGCTGTACCACCACCAGTAGAGCTGTGGCAGCCTGGCTGACAAGGGACAAACAGGGTCAGAGTAGAGGGTTTAGAGTGGGGCAGGGCTCCTCAAGACAGCTTTGCCCTGAAGAAAAATGGGGCTGTGACTGCTCTGGGGCATCTGCAGTGAGGTGCAAACCTTGGTGCTGCTGCCTGCACCTGCATGTGTATGAAAAGACAACCTGGGGATCTGAATGGGACTAAAGAAACCTCCTCTTTGCAAACACTGGTCTGATACTCTGGACTGGCTTTGCAGAATCTGTAGCCAAGTTTCTCAGCCACTCCACAAAACCTGTATCATCACTTTCCCTCCTTGCCCCAGGGGGACAAGCAGGTCCTTTCTTCTTTAGTGCAAATGACTCTGACCCCTCTACTGAGCAGGACAGCAAGGTGACATCTGCAGAATTGCTTTTGGTGGCACAGCACTGGCTGTCTAACCACAACCGTGTGGCCATGCCCAGAGCCACCATCACAGTGGAACTGCTGGCCAAGAGCTGCTGCTCTTAGCACCAAGGAGCAGCAATGCCCACCAGCACCTGCAGCTGGTGGGGTCAGAGACACTTGCTCAGTTACATCCACCCCTTACACAGCAGGTATAGATCTAGTAAATTCTCCACCTACCTGAGGTTTCTTGTCCCTTTCCTCTGGAGAAGGTTCTGTTTCTCTGTATACCACAGCTTTGGTTACCAGCATGTCAGGATGCTGTAGTTTTGCCTCTTTGATTGCTAAAGCCAGTGCCTAGAAACCAGGAGGATGAAAGCATTTATTGTCACTTTTCTGAAATCTGGTACATGGCTCTCAGCCAGACAGAACCAGCAGACAGCAAGAAGCCGGGGCTGAGCAGGATTGCAGAAAGACATGGATACAGAGGCTTGAACATGAATCCACAGTAGCCTAGCAGAAGAGGCAGGAGCCCACCGCTGATCAGGGATTTGTGCACCATTGGGGTGCCCCATGCACTGCCTTTCTCTTGCTGTTATTTATGTAGAGATGCGCTATATCCTAGACTCCCTACTGAAACCCATGCAAAGGAACAGCAGCTATTCTCTATGCAACAAAACCCTAGAAAAATCTACATTAATAACCCAATTAAATTTATTATAGTAATTCTAAAAATAAATATCTAAAAATTATTGTAGAGCCTTTTAAATACTTCCGTTCTTTAATTTTTCTTTTTAAGCAACAAATCCCAAAGCATTAGGTCACAGGAAAATGACCCTGTGGCCCTAGAGATTTGTGTCAATCTCTGTTATTTCATCATAAAATGTTGTCACTTTTTGTTCCTTCATTACGAAGGCAGATGCAAAACACCACCACTTGGAGTGAGTCAGACTGTAGTGAGACTGTGCAGGAAAGAGAGGAAGAATCTGGGTCACTTTGGAGTATTTCAACACAAGAAAGGGCAGCTGGAAATGTGTTTTAAGAAAATAAAAAAGTGGTCCCATCACTAGGCTCTGTGCTGGATGCAGCCTTTACTGCTGCTTCACTGCTGCAGCAGGCGCTGATGGGAGCTGGCCTGGGGCTGACCTGGAGCTGGCCTGGGGCTGACCTGTACCGCTGGGAAGAGCTGGCAGGTTTGGGCCTCAGAGGTAGGTTTTCAGAAAGGAGTAAACAGGTATAAGCCAGAACCAGAAGCATGTGGTGCTGCAGCCAGGGGCAGCCAGGGCCAGGCAAAACCAGGGCATCCTGCTCCTACCTGGTCCTGGTCCACATCTTCATCTCCTGTGATAATGATGCGCTTCTCTATTCGGGTCTCTGAGAACCCTCCTTTCACAGTCTGCACAACAAGAAGGAAAGCACTCACCCACAGCCGTATGACAAGCCAGCTCCTGGCGGTCGTAGCTCTGACCACGGGAGGAGGGACAATGCCAGCATCACTTTAGGAACTGTACCCGTAATTTAGTGTATCTCCCACTACCCTTAACTCAGCGCATGAACCAGCAAGACACAGTTGGCCACAGGTGGAGAGTGAAGGAAAAGGACTGGCTGGCAGGTACCAAGCACTCCTCCTTCCTGCTCAGGTCCCTCACGTCCCTCACTGACCTTCTGCTTTCATTTATATGCACTTGATTTGGGAATGAAATGGCTGTGGGTCAGGTCCTCTAATGCAGCCTCATCTCCCTTCATTTCCTAACAACCTGTCCCTTGCCTGTGCCACCCCAGCTCTAATAAACCCAATGCACCCCATGCAAACACAGCTCCCGCAGCTGACACAAGGCCAGGTGCTCCAGCATAAGTGCTGTGGGCTTCTTGGGCCAGAGGGACCTGGCGTTTGGCTCTAGGTACATCTGGGAGCATTCACCCCAGTTGCATGGGCAGGGATTCACATGCATACTGCTGGCAGCCTAATTCGGAGTCCCTTCCACCCCTGCAGCTGGCTTCAGGTCAGCAATGCTGTGCACTGCTCTTCCTTCTCTCCCCAGTGACCCCCTGCCCTCCCAATCTACCAACGAGCAGAGGTGGCACAGCATGTGTTCAGAGTGCCCAGGGCTGGTAGGCAGGTGATGAACACCCGGTGCCTGGCTGTCCTTGCCTGCAGTGCCCTGTGGTCTGGATGGGACAGGTAGCACCGCGGGGCTGAGCCGGGCAGGGGGTGCTGACAGTGGGGCATGGAGCACGGTGCTGGCTCACCACCTCCCACAGGACAGCACACACTTTTTCCAGCTTGTAAGGAGGAAAGGGGCATTTTCTGCAGTACCAACCACAATATAAATCCCGCCCCGCAAATTCCAATGGCTTCCATCAGGAACCCTGTCTGTCCCCTTTGGAGCTGCTCTTACCTTGGTAACATGGGTAGTGGTGGAAGTGGAGAGGGTTTCTGCAGTGGCACTGAATATGCTGGTGAGCACTTCTTTCCCAGCAGAGCCGCTAGTGATCTGCAGGACAGAGCAGTGGCATCAGCGGGGCTGCCACGGGGGAGCCCCCAGTGCTGGCTCCAGAGGGCTGGGACCTTCCCACCGGGAGGCACCTGCTCAGCCAAGCACAGGAGGGGAGAGTGTGGCAAGGGAACAAAAGACACTGCACTGTGCTTCCAACTGGACCTAGGTTTTGGGGGGAAGCTGGGGAGGGGTTTCCACAGCTACCCCAAGCCAAGAGCTGCAGGAAAGGGCCTCTGCAGCAGGGAGATGATTTTGTGGCTGCATTTCACTCTTCCCCATCCACCCTCAGGGCCACCCTAAGTGCAGAGCTCTCAGGCCACCTCTAGCTTTGTCTGTCCTGCTTTGTGTGGTGAGGCCTGGGACAGCTGTGCCAGTGCCCCAGCTACACAGCTCCGGGTGAGTTCTCCCTGCTGCACAAAGTGGTGAGCCTGGGGCGGCACGTGTCCCATTTGACTCCATTGAAATGAGGCAATCGAGTAGGAAAACACTTTGCAGAGGAAGGCCTGCTGCTGGGCAGGGTGGTTGATAGCTGTCACCTCCATGGGGAGTCAGGAGACTTTGAGTGTGGCCTTGGGTGGCCAGGCAGGACACCCAGGGCTAGGTATCTCAGCCCGCTATGAGTCTTCACCAGGGACTGGGCTGTTTTTCAGGAATTACTCTCCTTCAGCAGGTGCTCAAGGTGCATATCTGGCACAGGAGAAGGGCCCTGGGCAGGGGCTCCCGTGCCATCTTGCTCCCCAATCTTCTGAGCATCCCTGTACTTTACTGAGTACCAACAAACCAGCCCAGGGTGCCAGTGCTCGGAACACAGGAGAGGGCCCTGTGAGACCAACCCCAGCCCTCCCCCAGCCCCACAGGGCCGCCTCCTCCCTCCCCACTAGCGTCAAGTCCTGCCCCTCACCGGTGAGAGGGAGCGAAGGTCTGTGGTGGGAACGGCCCCTTTTGCCGTCTTGGTGCCGTGATCCTGAAAAAAGAGCAGATGGGAGCATTGGCTCGGATGCAACGCGGGGGCAAACGCAGCAGGTCACCCTCCACAGCCATCCCAATGGGGCAGGGTCCCCCCCAGCACAGCTGGCCCCGGTCACCCTTGCCAGAGCAGAGAGACCGCCGGGGACAGTGGTTCCCCACCTCAGAGGGGCCACCCCGCTTACTGAAGTCGCCAGTGCCATCTCTGCGGTGTCAGGGTGAGCAGTGGCTGTGGCGTCCCCGCTGCCCGCAGTGCCTCCTTCCACCTGCCGGGGCAAAGGAAACCTGGTGAGCCTGGAGATGCCAGGGAGGGGGTGACACTTGCAGGGACAGTGTGGCCATCCTTGCTGCCAGAGGAAGCCAGGGATGGCCATAAGGCCATGGACACATGCATCACGTATGGTGGCCATCACCCCCTGAAGATGTCCCCATGTGCCAGCAATGCTCAGTGGCACGGCGGATGGGGCCAGGGATGCACATAAAATGCCTCTGGGTGGGCTTTGGTTTGATTTTTTGGCGGATTCCAGCAAGGCAAGGGTGAGCAGAGGCCCTGACTGCCACACTCAGCCACCTGCCCTCCCAGTGCTGCTGCCTGGGGACAGGTATTGATGGACTGAGGCTCAGCAGAGCCACTGGGGAGCAGGGCCACAGGAGGATGGACCCACCACATCACCTGGGCTGTGTCTGTGGTGCCAACCTGGTGGGAAGTGGAGCTATCTGCTTCAGGCTTCTTCATGCCTGGCCCCAGGCCGATGGTCACAGCATCTGTTTTTGGGGCTGATGACTGCAGAAAAAGCACAGCAAGTCAGGCACTGGGGCACGATGCCAAAAGCCCTGAGTGCTCCCAGTGCACCAGCCCCCAGGAGCAGACCATCCCTGTCCCACTCCTCTGCAGGTGCCACACATATATGACATCCTGCGAGTGTCATGCTGAGCCTCGTCTGGGCAAAGAGCAGAGGCCAGACTGCTACCCTGGGCACACGGCCACCATGCAAAGTGTCCTGTGGGACTGACATACCCCAAATCAGACCTGATACTCCATCCCTGGGGTTTTCGGGGATTTTTTAGATAGATTTATAGAAACCATGGGTTAGGTCAAACTGGTCTTCAAAAGGCAGATAAGACCCACCAAATCCATTTCACTTGTGCACTGCAGCAGTTTTATGATCTGCACTAGCTCCTGGCAGCTGTGGTTACATCCAGAGTGTCAGAGCCTCAGGGGGATGGAGACAGATTTCCAGCACCCTCCTGCTGCAGGAAACTGGAGCTGCCAAGGGCTCGGGCACAGGGGATTTTTATCCAGTGCTCAGCTTTCGTGAGCCAATGGCCTCCCCTGCCCAGTGTCTGCAATGGGGTACGGCGGAGCCCACCACCCATGCTCACAGCCCTCTGTGACCCTTGAGCCTACAGCATCAGATGCTCTGCACAAGGGTTTCCAGGCTGGCTCAGAGAAAGCTCCCTCCAGTTCTGCAGCATTTTCCTGGCTCCAGGTCTGGACTCACTCTGTGACAGCTCGAGGCAGCATTGGGGACTTCCCTGCCAGGGCTGGAGGGTGCCTCAGCACTGACTGGGCAGGAGATGGCCCTGGCCTGGTGCAGAGTCAAGGGTACGTTTTGTCCGAGCTGGCGCTGGCTCTACTGTCCTCTCCCCGTGGCATACACTCAACTTCCACAAGCACACTGCATGCATTGTCCTTAGCCCCCTTAGAATCACTCCTCCACAGGAGTGACCCTTCATAAGCTTCCAAGTGGGTCTCACCAGCTGCACTGTGAATCCCACCCAGCCCTGGCATGCCCAGAGAGCTCAGCTGGCAGCACATCCCTCTTCATGACACAAACTGGTCTCCGATTTCACGCAAAACACAAGGACCAAGCAGCTGGTTAGTGACACGTGTCCTTCCCAGCTGCTGGCATGCTGTAGTGGTGTGAGGGACAGGGTAGGCAGCCAAACGCGGGGCACTGGGAGATGATGATGATGACTCCTCCTCATTAGCAGATACACAACACACACGACAGAGCCATGCAACACAGATGACAGCATGCACGGGGGGGAAACAGCTACACCGGACAGAACCCGGGTATGTTTGGAAGCTAGCATGCTCTTCCAAACCAGCATGGGAGTGCACACCAGCAAGGCAACATCAGGCACCAGGACAAGGACCATGGAGGCATGATGGCACCAAGACAGTCTTGGTGGAATGGCATCCCTGGGTACCTCTAGCTGGAAAATATCTGCACTAGGCTGGGAGACCTTCTCCCCAGCTTTGACATCCTCCTCCAGTCTGGGAACTACTTTGCCAGTGTGCTGGAAGGAAACCAGGCCTCCGACTTCCATTTCACTCTTGTCCTTGTCCAGCTCGGGCAGGCTCCGGGAGATGTCCTCAAAGGCTGTGCCATGGAAGTCACCAATCACTGTGAAGTCTACTTCTGCTTCCAGGCTGGAGGTTGAACTGACTGTGATGCTGGAGCACTTGCGTTCAATGGCCAGGTGGTTGTCCTTCAGAAAGACTGAGTCCTTCTCCTGGTCCTGCTCCTCATCGCCGGTGTCGCTCTCGGGAGCCCTGTGCCGAGGTGGCTTAGCTTTCTCCTCAGCTCCCTCCCTCAAGCCTGCTCTCTGAATGAGACACAATGGTGGAGAGAGATGGAGGTGGTGAGCACCACACGGCACAGCAGCACCGGCAATGCCAACAGGGGAGAGGGGACGAGGAGGAAGAGAAAGGCTGCAGCAAACATCACAGAGTAGAGTCAAACACAACTCAAGCACAAAAACTGAAACCTTTCTGACAGCAGCAACTTTGCAGGGGTGGGGTGAGGGGAGAAGGGTTATTCAGTCTGATATTACCGAAAGTCTATTGGTAATTAAACATCTCAAAAAAGTCAGTCACACAGAGAAGCTTGGAGGCACGTCAGTGCACCCAGCGAAGCAGATGTGTGCAAAACAGGTCTGTTAAGAGACATTCAGAAACAGCTCAGGAGCCAGTGCTACCATGTGTCAGTAAGGTTGGACACTCAAATAAAAATCAAACAAAGGGAAAGAGAGAAGAGTTTGAAAGGGCCCCATCAGCCACGCACAGCGAAGGAGTGTGCCAATTCCACTGAGCATCCACTGGGCCCTGCGGGACATTGCCCCACCAGCGGGGAGGGGGAACGTGCCCCACCACCACCACACGGCCCCTCCAGAGCCTCACACAGCAGGGGGCAAATCCTGGGGATGAGCTGGCTGAGGGCTTGGTCAGTGTAATTGACAGCACAATCAAGAGCCCAGGGATGACCTCCCCCTGTCAGCTCTTCTCCAGACATGGACATACCTCTCAACTCTGCCATCAGAGGGTACGTTTCCCCTTGCCACACTTTGCCATGAAGCCATGGGAAATCTCGGCCCATGCTGGACTTCGGGAAATCTAGACCCATCGCTGGACTTTGCATCTCACTCTGGCCCATTCTGAGCCTTAAGGAACAGCTCTAAAGCCAGTGATGACAGAGGAAACCCACCTCTGGGACTCTGGTCCAAGGGTTTGCAGCCAAAGCCATCCCCCCAGCAGGCCAGGCAGTGCCAGCACAATCTTTCCAGTGCTGCTGGGAGGTTGAGAGGTATGAGAAACAGGGTGTCAAATAAACTCCAGAGGAATACACCTACATACCTGGGGTTTTTTGTGTGTATATGTATAAATATATATGCAACAGCTCTGCAATGGGGAGAGGAGCTGGAAGCACGCAGCCCTCAGCTGGTTAAGGTGAGCTTTCAGACTATGCTAAGAAGCAGTTAGTAAAACAGCACTGAGACCTGGAAGACCACTGGAACAGCAGTCTTTAAATTCTCTTCTTTCAGGCTGGATTTTACTGACGGGTCAGATAAATCCTTTTCTTCCCCACTTGGTTCCTGAGATTTGCTCTGGATTAGAGAAAAGGGTTAGTATTAAGGAAATGAACTCTACAGGAGCTGATCTAGTGCTTACAAGAGCGAAGAAAGCTATTTCATCATCCAGCCACCAGCTTGCTGTAGACAGGGGAAGGTGGGTGAGGCTGGCGAGCTAAGCAAGAAGGGACATCAACGTAAGAAATGCAAGGGTGAAGCTGGAAGCATGGGCACGCTGCTGCTGGGTGTGTGTGCATGTCCGTGACAGAGTCACAGCTCCTTCAGCCACCCCCCGACTCCCCTTCTTGCTCCCGGACGTGAAGCTGGGTGCCTGCTCTTGGGTTTAGCGAGTGGCATTCTCCAGGGAGCCAAAACGTTGGGAGGGGTCACAAAACAAAAGCTGATGAACCAAGTGGCCAGCGGGTCTGCATTCAGCAAATAAGCCTGACCGCACACACATACATAAAATGACAGGGGGATGCAAAGCGACTGCTGTCAGTCAATGGATGTGTGAGGAGCCACTGAACATGAGAGTAAAGAGCCACACAACATGCGCATGAACTTCCCATCCGGACAGTTCATTGGAAGAGTTACCACGGCTTCTGCCAGTGTGAGTTCGCAGCCAGAGTCAGGGGAGGCCAGGTCAGCACTGTCTTCTCTTCTGCGCTCCAGGTCAACGGAAACATCTTCCTTCAGAGAGAGAGGCTGGGAGGCATCTCCTGAACCAGCCCCTTGCTCCAGAGCCAAGGAGCCCACACTGGACAGAGGTCCCACCAGAGAGACCGGCACTGCTCGTGGTGAGGCAAAGCCTGTGTTCAAAAGCACCTCCTGCGCCAGACCTGTCTTCCCCTTTGGTTTTGCTGATGTCTCAGCTTCAGGCACATGCTCTTGTCCCTCCTGGGCTGCCCTTTGCTCCACTTTGCTTTGCTCGAACATCTTAATCTTGGAGGCCACTGAGGTTTTCCTGTAGCTCTCACTGTCCTGCCAGCTATCTGGGGCCACACTGACATCTCCATGCTCCTGGTACACAGCTCCTGTCCTCCCGGCCACACACATCAATGACCCAGACTCTATTTGATGTGTCCCACTGCTCCCTTGCAGCTCCCTCTGGCCTTCACAGAGCAAGGCAGAGAGCCGGTATGTCTTGCTTTCTTGACACAATCCTGCTACAGGGGAGTGCAAGTGTAGGACATCAGCAGTTCCTTTGGGAGACTTCTCCTGCAGTGGCTGCCCCGGAATAAGGTCACTGTCCCTGGCGGTTTCTCCTACTGCAGGGCTCCTGCCCTGCTGGTCTTGTTCCACATTACACTCAAAGTCCCAGGGTGGCTTCTGTGCTTTGGGATCTGCAGTGTGAAGCAGTTCTCCAGCCACAGGACCTTCTTGGGACAGGTCTCTTAGTATGGCCTTAGTCCATTGTTCTGGTTCTTCTCCCTTGGGAGGCAGCTCCTCCATGCAAGGGCTTTTGTTATGGGACAATTTTTCCATCCCACAGCCTTCATCTCTACTCGGCTTCCCTGATGTGGCCCCTATGTCCTGGGAGAGCTCTTTTATCATGGGCTTCTCCTCCTGGAGTGGCTCTTCTGTGGCAGGGACTTTGCTCTGGGTTGCCTTTGCTGTGATAGGATCTATGTCCTGGGCCACTTCCCCTGTGACCAGGTCTATGACCTGAATTTGCTCTGCTGCAGCATCTGTGTTTTTGGGTGATCCTCCTGCAACAGGACTTGCACCTTGGTGTGGTTTCCATGTAGCAAAGCCCGTATCTTGGGGTTGTTCTTCAGAGTCAGGATTGGTACCCCTAGATATTGCCACCTCTGCTACAGGGCTCATGCCCTTGGGTTCTCCTTTGCCTGCTACAGGGCTTGCCTCCCTGTGTGCCACCTCCACTGAGGGGTTCCCATCCTCAGGTATGCCCACACCTCTCACAGGGCTGGTGCCCTGGGACAGGTCTCTGTCCTCGGGTTTAGTGTCTGGGGCTGGCTCTGAAGGGACAGGGCTGAATTGCTGGGGAAAGGGCACAGGGACAGGAGTGCTGGGTTTATCCCCCTCTGACACCATGGTGGTGTGAAGGTGGCCCTGATGAGGCACAGCTGATGGAGGTGACTTGGTCTCTATCTCTTCCATCTGAAGATCCACTTTTGCACTTTCCTCCTTGTCGCTGTCTGCTCCACTCCTTCCTGAGAGCCCCTCCACTGCCATGCAGATGTCCGGGCTCTGTACTGGGCTGCCTCTGGGCTCCTCAGCCCCACAGCTGTCCCCTGCCAGGCCACATGGCTGCCAGCCTCCCACTGGGCTTTGCAGATCTGTCTCCTCTGGTCCCACCTCTTGGGAACACAGTAGAGCTTCACCTCCCTCAGGCTCTTTGCAGCCTGTCTGCCCAGCAGATGCTTTCTCTTGCTGTAGGGGCAGCCCTTCCTCCCATCCCAAGGTGGAATGTCCTGCTGGGCTGGTCCCATTACAGCCTGTCCCAAGCTGCTCCAGTGCTCCAGCAGGTTCTCCAGACACTGCCCTGTGTTGCTGACTTGCTAAGGAAGGGGCTTGGAACCATTCTGCTGCAGGTGCTGTGTGCCTGGATCCCTCCCCAGGCATTGGCACAGTGGCTTCTGGTCTCTCCTCCACGCCAAGCTGTCCACCAGTCCTCGAGAGCAGATGTGTTTTACTGTCCTTCTCCCCTCCCTCTGGATCTCCTAAGTAGATGATCCTCTGAGTTGCAGAAGTCTCCAAGCTGTCATCACTAGCCTTCCCTTTGATTTTAACAAGATCTATGGCTGTAGCTGACACTCTGGCCTCCTGCTTCCTGGAGGCTGCAGAAGCACGCTCCTTGGAGACCACCTCACTTTCTCTCTGAGGACGCTCTGGCCCCAAAATCTCGGCCCTTTGCCTCTCTTGAGGCTGCTGACATGGCTTGGGCAGACCTGGCTCACTGCTGGTTGATGCCTTGTCCTGCTCCTCGGGCTCCTCCTCCGTGCTCTCAGCTGGCAGGTGCTCTGCCTCCTGGCTGGGCTCCCCCCTGGTTTCCTTCTCATAGATCTCATCCTCCCAGACAGACTCAAAATCCTCTGGACTAGCGATCATTTTTGCCCTCGTCTGGGTATCCAGGGCTGTCTCTGCTGGCTCTTCCTGGCCTTCCACATCCTTGGTTTTTCTTAGTGCCGTCTCCACTTTCAATGTGCTCGTGCTCATTTTCACCTCTGAGGTACCTGAATGTGCTTCTTCTTTCTTGACTCCCAGAACTTTCTTTAGAGCTACTGCTTCCAGCCTAGGAGTTTCTCTCTCTATAAATACCCAATGCTCCGAGCCCTGCATTGCAATTGGAGCAAGAAGAGTTAGCATCAAACACATGTTACCCAACTGCTGCTGATTGGTGTCATGAGGAACAGAAAGCTGATCTGCCTCAGACAGGGCTGACTAAATGATTACTATTCATGCAAGAGTTGAGGCAGGGCCTATACAAAGAGTCTGACAACTTGTTGAGGGAGAAAATGGACTGAAAATAAGGGAAGTGATGCTGGGAGAGCGACTGAGCCCCTCTATCCTCTCCAGGGACCATGTTTTGCTCTGGTGGTGGCTCCCTGACACACCTGCAGTACCTGCAGTTTTATTGGAAGTATGGAAGTGGGAGCAATGCTCCCAGCAGACACCTGAACAGCCATCAGGGCGCCTCTCATGAGGCAGGGAAACACAGATGGTTAAACCCAACTGGGGCTCCCCCTCTGACTCCTGCTTTCAGCTGGCTCTAACAATCTCCATGAGCAAAGGGTGAGATTTCCTTGTAGGCAATGGTTTGTATTTTGAGCAGCTTCACTCTCAGCTTCATCCACAGTGCCCTAAGACTGACAGGAGCATGAGTAAGAAAAGAAACCACCTTTAGGCATCAGAAAGGTCCTTTCCCAGTCCTTTCACCTTTTCCTTCCAGAACTGGAGGTTGCAGCTCCGTTTCATTCCAAAGTCCATCCTTCCTTCCCAGCTCTCCAGGGAAATCTCATCAGAAGCAATTACTTAGCAGAGGTTTCTAGGAATGCTGAAACCAAGCGGCTCAGAACACGCAACCTGTAAAAGGTTACCTATGAAATGTAGAAGACCACAAGCTTGGCAGCTGAGATGGCTATGGTACTGCAGCAAGGACCAAGCAAAGGCTGTGGAGCATCCTGTAGCAAGGACACGGTGGGTATGTGATATACCACATGGGGCAGGACGCTACGTTACTGTTACTTCATACACTTTGTACATTCTGTGTTGCTCCTGCAGGACAGCTAAAGGCTTCACAAGTGTCAAGAACAAAGCACTGCTAAAATTCAACCACTTCTGGAACAGAAGGTAGAAAATAACCCACTAGAAGACAGCAGCAGGAAAACATTTGCATGGATGAGGAAGGGCAGGAGCCTCCCCAGCCATCCCAGTGAGGGCAGCACACGCAGGAAGGGCAGTGCTATGGGCATGGTCCAGCTGAGCTCAGGGCTGGCTCTGCCCATGACGGAGGCTGCTGGGCACCAGCCTTGGCAAGACGGACCCTCTGTGGCACCAGCACGCACCCAGCCCCAGGGAGCAGGAGAGGCTGGCTGCCTGCTCCCGCTCGTGCTGGGAAAATAACCCATGAGGAAGTGAGCCGTGCCCTACGCAGGCTGCCAGCGTGAATGTTTGGAGCAGTTGTGCCTGAAATGGAAAGTTAATAACTGATATTGAATAAGGGGGAACAGGGGGGCAGAGGAGAGCAGAGCGAGAGGGAAAGAAAACAAGACGAGAATAGAGAAGAGAAAGAAAAGAGGAAAACCAGTTATTAGTGGAAGGGCTTCCACAGGAGGGGAATCAGAAATCAGAGAAATCGCCGGGCAGAAAAATGGAACCCCCAGGTCCTGCCTTCATCTCCAGACCGAGCTGCGCAGGCCCCACGCCCAGGCCTGGCCCTGGCAGCACCTGGGCAGCAGCAGAGCCCAGGCTCTGCCAGGGCATGGCTGCCCCTGGGACCCCCGCGAGCGCAGGCAGGGCTGTGCCGGGGGAGGCACCAGGGGGGCTGTGTGCAGGCCCCCCGGGCCAGGGGGCTGCCCGCTCCCCGCACTGCTGGAACAGCGGCCGCGGTGGCCACGCACACGGCAGTGCAGGCACCCTCCTTGGGCCTTACTCTGCTGCCATGGCACCCGCACCCCTCAGCCAGGCAGCCCCGCACACCTATGCTGGAGGAGCCAGGTCCTCAGGAGACCTGTCCCACACCAGCTCCTTACAGCAGGCTCACACGAGCCTCTCGGACAACCCTGCTCTCCAGGTCCCTCCCTCCACACCCGCCTCCAGTGCAGGTTTTATTTCTTTCTGGTCCGTGGAGATCACAACAGAGGCAGCTGATGACTGCCAGGAGCACCAGGTTGCATCTAGGTCTTTCACATTTGTGTTTGACCCATGAAAGCAGCATTATCACCAACTCAGCAGCTGCACTGGGCCTGCTGGGAAGCCCCGGCTGGTCTCTGGCCTCAGCACCAGTCCTCCTGTTCAGTGGCGATGCCCATGGGAGATTCCACCAGAATAAGATTGCTTACTTTCCCGAGGGTACAGCAGCTTCTCTTCTGCTCTGCATTATGGTCTCATTGCTGAACCCTTTTTGCAGCCAAGCAAGGATGGACAGGTTTTAAGCATGTGTACAAATACTTTCAGCGAAGCCCTCTCATGCCCCTTCTCTGGCTGCAAACCAGAGTCCTTTGGAAGAGACCTTCCCTGGGCAAAGATGGTAAGCTTCTTCAGGCTCCTTCTCTGAGTTAAGGCTTGAGATATAAGTTGTAGAACAAAAAGCCTTAAGACAAATCTTCTGAAGCCTGGAACAATGTGTTCATCCATGGCAGCAACTCTTAACCAGTAAGGAAAACCCAAAAGCTTGAGATTTATTTCCAAACCAGCTTCCTTATCCTCAAACTTTGTTGGGATGAACACAGCCCCCTCCCAGAAAATGGCCAACTACTCTGTGGTGTGATCTGAACTCTACTCTGGAGGGCTCAACTCCAGTTCCAGTCACAGCTCTAGTGTCACAGCTCATGGCAGCCCTTGTGTCTCCAGAGCTCGAGGATTCGCAGGGATGTTCAGAGCAAGTATCTGGATACTTGGGTATGTCCTCCAGGAAAGAAGAGAACTTCTGAAGCTTTAGAGGTCAGTAGGCTAGCAGGACAGAGCATGCCAGGAGAGGAACTGAGTCTAAGAAATGATGATGCTAGGAAGGGTCTGGCCATAGAGCAACCTTGACTTCCCAAGGGATAATTTACTTTCACACTTCCCCCTGCCCCCCAGCAATGTGTCTGCTCTAGGAACAGGAGCATTTGAGAAGGCCATTCTCACTGTGGCCTACACATCACAAGAGAGAGCAAGCTGGTAGAAAGGAAAGAAATGACAGCATGGAGCAGAGACAGCCTTCTGGCCCCACTGCAAGGCCCGCAACCTTGGCTGAGCCCAGGGTACGCAGAAGGCTTCTCCCTTTGGCATTCTTCAATGTCCTTGCCATCCTTCCTTGCTCTGCAGGAAGACCCAGCTCACCTGAGAGGAAAGCATGAGCCTTACGACAAGGAGGGGAGAATGACTGAATCTGAGATGTTGAGACACCACACTGGGTTGCTTAATCACCCAAAGCTGTAGAGACTCCCAGAACTTCCCAGCCCAGCACTCTGGTGTTCCAGAAGGAGGGAGGACTGAGCGGAGGGTGGAGATGTGTGTAGTTGGGGGTGACAGATAATCCAACCTCAGTGGGTCTGAAGCTCACAGGTACTGAGGGACTTCCTGGCTGAGCATGATGAGAGCTCCAAGCTCTGAAGATGTCCTCATGTCATGACCCTCTTGGGGCCACAAATTCCTCATGGCAACCACAGGCCAGGAGAGGACAAGTTCCCACATATCAGCTGCTGAGTCTCAGCCACCAAACACTGGTGAGGACACCTTGGCATCTGCACCCCAGTGCAGCCCTGGCACCCCGAGGGTCTCCAGAGGGTAGAGATGAAGACTCTCTGAATCAAGAGATGTGTGTGCACCTCACTTCTGCTGTTTCTGTCCACCAGCTCCTAAATACTGGCACGTAGAGAGTCATAGTACAGACCAGAGATGCTGCTGCAGAGCCCAGGCTTCACTGAAGGTGTCTGCATCCTTGTTGAAGCCCAAGGCTGTGCCCAAGCCTTCACTGACACCCGTTCTGCCTCCAGGAGACACGTGCTCCAGCCAGCCCAGGTTCAGGCTGTGCTGGTAGGGACCAGACTGCCAACACTGGCAACTTCTGCACTGACTAAGGGAGAAGACGGGGAACAGAGCAGGACCAGCCTTGCCCCTGCCTCTGCTTTGTCTGCACCCTGCCCGATGCTGCTCCTGCTCCACTGTCTTCCCTGGGTGCATTCAGGCAGGACGTCCTGGGGCACCATGCTGCAGCATGGCTGGGTCCAACCACACCAGAACCAACTCTCAAAGACCAGCTCCCTTCTGCTCAGTGGTATCTCCTCTCGGTTGTCCTGGGAAGCAATGGCCATCATATGAGATAAACCCTGCATGCGAGCACTGCGGAGAGCCCACGTTCCTCACCGTGGGCACCGCATGAGGACACTGAAGGCAGCATGACCCTGCTTTGCACAGGCATATGTCCAACATTTCTGATGCCTCCAGAGATGCCCTATTTCAGGGTGCCTAGGTCTGGGGAACCATAACTGTAGCCAAAGTGAAAGGAAAGCATAGGGATTGCTAAAGACATCTTGTAGCTGCCTGCCTGCCTGTCCCTGGGGCGGACACCTGCAGAGTGCCTGTGCCATAGGGTCAGCCCAGCCTTGGGATGCCCAGCACTGGCCTCCAGCACGGCCCCCTGGCCCACACAGCCAGACCTGGGGGTGCACAGCAGGGCTGCCCTGGAAGGTCTCTCCTAGCACCCTATCTCACAGCCCAGAAGAAACACTAAGGGGAGCAGATTTAACCAACAGTCCTGTCCTGGTGAGAGACTCTACCCATCACTGGAGAGGGGACCTCTGCAGAGGGGCCAGCAGGAGCCACATCAGCAGGCCAGAGGGCCCCACAGGTGAGCAAACTGTGAGAGCAAGGGGTGGGGAGAGAAAGAGGATGGTGACAACCTCAGGAGAGGAGACAAGGCTTTTCTGCGTGAAAGACTCCATGCTTAGGGAAGCTCCGTGCTCAGATGCAAAATCGTCTAGGTTGTCCTCTTCCATCATCTGTGTCAGCATGGAAACCCCAGCACCCACAGAGAAAGAGAAAGAGAGACAGAGACACAGTGAGGGAGAGAGAGCATGGGAAGGGGTGAAGGAACAGACAGAGGGTGGGTGGACAGAGGTCACAGCTACGCCAGCTCTAGACACTCCATTTACATCTTCACACTTTATATATTTGCTTGTAAAAGAGATGTGAGATGAAGTCCCTCTTCCTCTTCCCAGCTCAGTGCTTTGATGAGGGGCTGTTAGCCCAGCTCACCCTGCAGTCCTGGGTCTCTGGTCAGTGCTGGGGACACACAGGTGCATGTGTACATCACGAATCCCCTGGAGAGAGCCCCCAGCCCAGCTGCCCCGCAGCACCATGAGAGCCCCCAACCCACCTGCCCTGCAAGACCTCCCTTGCAGCCCAGCCCCACATCCTCACTTGCTCTGCAAGACAGTCCCGGGAGGGGGCCAGGGCAAAGCGGGCCCTGTGTGTGGTGTCCACCTCGCCTGGAGCCATGCCCACCGGTGTGGGCACAGAACCAGCTCCAGAGCCTCCGCTGGGGAGAGAACACCACCGAGGGGAGAGCAAGCAGCGAGGGTCCCTGGCAGGGAGAGGGCATACGGGGTGGCAGCAGGGATGCCCTTGCCATGCACTGCCTGTACCCAGTCAACCAGGAGCCCAGAGCTGCAGAGCACCCAGCTGCACCACATCTGCACACTCCCCCCGCAGCACAGGGGGCTCGGCATGTTCTGGCACCCCCAATTCCAGCTCCCCAGGTGCCTTCCTTTCAAACTCATGATCCCACAGCAAAGCCAGATGGAAAAACACCAGGAGGGGAGGACGTGCATGCAGGATGCCAGTGCAGCACCGCTCACCCCTCCACCTACTCCCACCACCCAGCTCCCAGCTGGTGAGAGCACCCTGGGGCACCTCTGCATGGGCACCCAGTCCTGCTCTGCTGCGGGGACCCCTGAGGCAAGAGCTGCAGGACAGAACAGGCAAGGCATGTCCCACTGCAGCCCTACTGGGGTGAGAGGTGAGGAAAGCCCCATCTCATGGGCCAACAAAGCCTTAGCCCAGCTCTCAGGTACCCCCAAACACAGTTCCCAGGAGAAGGATGAGAAGTTGAAACCCATTTAGTGCTCAAACACAGGGGGAGATCACCACCATCAGTGTGAAAATGGCTGGCTCGTTACAAAACAGCCACAACAGCCTGGCCCAAGGCTCCCTCCCCCCACCCCACCAGGTACTCTCCACCATGCTCCCCCAGGGCAGCACAGGAGGCAGCAACCCAGAGCCCCAGAGCTGAAGGGGCTCCCTCTACACGAACAACTTGATCCCCTCTATAAGAGAAGCGGTGGAACAAACCTCATTGGCCTTTTCTGGGGTTCCCTTTGGTGTTTCATCCTCATGCTTGGGTGAGGAGGAGGCTGGTGAGGAAGGCAGCCTCCTGTCCCGTTCCCTGTGAACCAGCTTGCTGTTAGGCTCCTTCAGGGTCCGTTTCAGCTCATTGATGCTGGCCTGATGCTTTAGCAAAACATCTTCTGGCTTGTCTAAAAACTTGGGGAAGGAGAGAGGAAGGTAAGTATGGTTAAAGCACCAGCCAAGGCAAGAGATGAGCAGAGGCACTGGGAGGGTTTGCTTCATGCTGGGCTTGAATTTAGGGTCTCAAGAGCCAAATGAACAGCATGTCAGAGCACCCTGTTCTGCAGTTCTCACCAAGACCATTGCAGGGAACAACAGAAAGGCAGCACGTGGCTGAATGCGTGTGGCAGGGTCCCCTGTGAGGGGCAGAGCATGCCCCTTCGGCACCTCCAGCACGGCCTGCTGTGGACAAGCTGAGCCACCTGGAGAGAGTGGGCTCTCCCTTGGGATCAACAAAGGATCAGGTCCTGTTGGAAATACCAGCAGCCTCCTCTGCTGCTCTCTTGTGCCAGGCACAAAGGGAGCCCGAGTCTCTGTCCCAGCAGGGCAGGAAACCGGCATTCCCAACCGAGCTCCCTCAGAGTGGGCTTCTGCCAAAGGGCAGGAGGTCAAAGGGTGGTCAGAGATGTCCAGCATGGATCCAGCCTGGATCACCACGGACCTGCCAGAGCCCAGCAGCAGCGTGGGGTGGTGTCTTGGTTTTCGCAGCTAGGGCGGACTGCGAGCTTCCGAAACAATATTTTATTGCTCACTTCTTCCCCGAAGGAAAAGAAATAAACAACATAAACCAAGAGCTTGGAGATTGAAAACAAACTATACTAATTTAATGAAAACAGGGAAAAAAGGGATAACAGGTAAAAGGGAAATGGAAGGGAAAAAGGATAAATATATTTACAAAATCCCGAAACCAGGAGTCCAGGGAAGAAAAAGTTCTCTTCTCATCTGCAGAAGAGGCCGGGAAGCGAAAAAAAAAAAAAAAAGAGTCTCTACAGGCGAAGAGAAAAAAAAATTGATAAGCGGCTGCGGTTTGCTGTGCCGCCCCCCCTTCGCTCAGGAATGCAAGCTGGAGTCCAAAGAGAAGAAGCACTCAGCTCCCGATTCCTTTGCTTTTTATCAGTTCCAGCAGGAAGTTTTGTTATGGAATAATCCGTTCCCTTCCGAGACGGATCTCCAAAAGGGACAAAAAGCTTCAAACCATAACAGGCGGGGTGGGGGCTGGCCTGCTGTGGAGACAGCTCAGAGTGCTCCAGTGCAAGGTGGGGTTTCAGCGTTGGAGCATTGGTTTGTGATGGTACAGGCACCAGGGCGGCTCCTTAGTCCTGCCGCAGAGGTGGGCAAACTGGCTCAGAGCAAGAACCAGCCAGAGCAAGAACCTTGGCTTCTGCTTCAAACATAAACCTCTTCTGAGGTTCAAAAGGAGTCACCTAAAATACCCCCCTGGTATTTCTCCTCAGTAACAGTCCAGAGACCCAAGACAGTCCCATGACAAACCCTACCAAATTTTTTAAATCCTGAAGGCTCGGCACAACTCACGAAGAAGCCCCCCCCCGTGGGCCCCCGTGTCTGAGGCATGGAGAAGTGCTTCACAGTTTGCTCACCTCTGGGCTTGGGGTGCACCGGGGGGCCGGGGCAGCAGCACATGCACATGCAGCGGGGCAAGCAATGAGGAGGGCAGGGGAGGGACCAGGACTGGTGCCCACCACCCCGGCAGGGTCTGCCCTGCGGTGCCGAGTGGGACAGTGAGGACTGTGCGCTGCCAGCGTGGCAAACTCCATTGCCTGGCCACATTTGCCCCCATCAGTGAGGATCTATGTCCCAGTGCGTGCAGAGGGGAAACCCACGGGGAGCAGCGGTAGATTTTAGGCTGGGATGAATATTTCCTGATGGGAGGCCACCACAGACACGGGAGTTTGGGCAGGGGACAGGACAGACTCCCTGTTCTCTGCTCTGAGCTGGGCAGAGGCAGGCAGCTGCCCTTTGGTGCGGGGGGTGGGTGCCAGTGCCTGCCCCCACGGGCAGCTGAGCAGGCACTGGAGGCAGCTCAGAGGCTCATTTGCCCCCATCAGAGTGGGACGGCAGCCACAGCGCTGCGAGGAGCTCTAGCCCGGCTCTCCATGGACGGGAGCCGTGCTGCGGGACGGGGGAGCTATGGGGGAGAAGGGCGCTATGGGGGAGCAGGTGACCAAAGCAGTTCAGGACAGGCAAAAGCAGAGCGTGGGTCAGGGCGCTGCGGGAACAATGGGACCAGCCTCCACAGGAGAGCCAGGGCCACAAGGCTGGGTGGAGAGGAGACATGAGGCAAGGACATGGAGGAGTCAGGAACATGAGCAGAAGCCAGGTCTTCCCAATGGGCCAAGGGCTCAGCACGGGGGCCTGGCCATTGTGCCTTGGGAGGGCTCTTGCTCACATGTACGATCAGGACTACCTTACTTAGTGGGATAGAAGATGCTGTGCACACTGGGGCAGATCCCCAGCTGTCTGCTCATCGGGCTTCTCCAGCAACCAACCCCTCGCCCTGGTGCATCTTATATTCCAGTAAATAGGGCGACACACAGTTTTGCTTTGGAAAGGATGGACAATACGATGCATCAATGAAGACTAGGATACTCCAGAGAGCGAATACCTCCTGCTTGTGCCTGGGGGTTGTTTCATGCTCCGGCTGGCAGCAAAGAGAGGGTTAAAAGTAACCAGCAGGGTCAGTTGAGGGAACTTGTCACAAACATCACAGTTCAGTTGATGGGCTGGTAGATGCAGGAGGACTGGACCCTCCCTCCCCTTGCAGTGTGGGGCTGAAGTGGGCTGGGGTGTCCCTGGGCCAGTCCAGGGGCTGGGGCAGGAGCAGGTGGGCTGTGTCCAGGCAGTGGCGGGCACGGGTAGGCACCATCTCCATCCCCATCCCAGAGCAGTGCTGCTCTCACATCCAGCCCTGCCTAGGGATGAGCTGGGACAATCTGGAGAGTGCTTGGGAACCAGAGTTGAGCCAAGCCCCTGTGACAGTCCCATTTCCACCGGTGAGGCCAAGTGCCATGCCCTGAGAGTCCCACCAGCCTGGGGCACAGCTGGTGGAGAAAGGGCTGCAGGGGACCATGCTGCAAGGTGACCCTTCCTGCCTGCAGCCCAGCCCTGCTGCCTGTGCCTGGTCCCCTGCCTGTCCTCTCCAGCTGGGAGCCAGCCTACCCCTCCACCTCCATCTTCCTCTGTCCGCCTTGTCTGTACCTTCAGCTCCTTGATTTTCGTTGGGGTGGTCACCTCCTCGTCCTCTGTTTCAGAGCGTCTCCTGCTGCCAAACTCACCGTCCTCATCCTGCTTCTTGCCCTCCGCCCCGGCATCATGGTTCTCGCTGACAGAGGCTGGGCGTGAGAACTCTGCCCGTGGGGGAGAGCACAGGTCACCCCAGCCCTGCCACCCCCAACACTCACCCTAGCCCCCCCTTCCTTCCACCCGACCCGGGGGCCGAGAAGCCCCAAGCGCCCTGCAGCAGAGATGCAGGGGTCCCAGGGCACAGGGAGCAGGGGAGAGCCCTGTCCCCAAGCTGCCCATCCTCAGCCCTGCCACATCCACCTGCTCACTTGCAGTCTGAGCTATCGCTCGGGCTGGGGACAGACCCTGTGCCACAGGGATGTGGTTGGGGACAGCCTCCAGAAGGAAGCCTGATGGCTGCCTTAACCCTGCCAGTCCCCTGCCCGCAGAGAGGAGCTGAGCAGCACCCCCGCGTTCCCGCCAGCGGAGCAATGTCCCTCCCCTCCCCAGTTCGGGGCATACCTCCGTCAAGGCTGCGAGACATCGTGTACCGTTTGCTGGAGGAGCGCTCGAAGAAGGGAGCCGGGCGGTCGATGAGGGCGCTGGCCTGCCGCGTCTGGGCCTGCGTCCGCCCGCTGTAGCGGAACTTGGAGCCCATCACCAGGAAGCCCTTGGGGGGTGGCTCTGGGGACACCAGCCTGGGGGTGAGAGAAGTGGAGTACCATCAATGAGCCCCAGCCGTGGCCCCTGGGGCTGTGCCCCACACGTACCCACTGTGGCAGAGGCAGCAGGAGCGGGTCTGCCTCTGAGCAGGGAGGCCTGGAGAAGGTCTCCTCACCTGAAGAAGGTGTGATGCTCTATGCAGACCTTCCAGAGACGCTTGGCAGAGCGGTGGTTGGGCAGCTTGAAGCCAATGGTGCTCTCAAACTGTTCATACTTGGAGGAGACAGAGACATACTGTTACAGGCAGATCTTGCCCCAGAGGACATGATGGGATGGGACCTGCCTTGCCAAGACCCTGAAGGACCCTAAGGTTTCACTGGCAGGAGCCATGACCATACAAAAAAAGTCCTCTTCAAACCAGTGCTGGAAAGGTCCATGCCCAGCCCCACTTTCCCTCAAGAAAAAAACCTTTTACAGCTCGTTTTGGTGGGAGGGCATCACGCTCCACTTTAGATGCACTGTCCTTGTTCTCCTGCCTGCTAGAAAACAAGGGTGGAAATGCATTCTCCCAGCAGTGCATGTAACAGTGAAAAGAGTGAAAATAAAGTTGAAAAAAGAACAAAATATCTTCTTGATGTTCTTTTGTGAAGCAAGGAAGATACATCAAAAAAGGCGCTCAACCTCCTGTCATGGGTGATCTCCCTACGCCAGCAGGGTCACAGTGTCTGGGGTGCCTGCAGCTTGCTGAAGTCATTTTGCCAGTGAGAAAATGAGAGCACGAGCAAGAAAGCACTGGCTGAAGGCCTCCATGTGCCACAGGAGATGTGCTCTCTTGCCCAGCATGGCCACTAACTTGGGACCGTTAGGGCAGAGGCAAGCACCTCCCCATCGGGCAGCCCCAGTTCAGCAGAGCAGGCTCCCAGCCGTGCCCTGGGACTGTGCTGACCCACAGCACCCACCTCACCAGGGCGGATCTTGATGTAGAAGTTGCTCCTCTTGTAGGAAATTTTGAGGATCTTGGGCCAGGCAAAGCGGTTGATCCTCAGCCGGTCCCTGTAGATGAGAAGGCCATTGGCGCAGACACCCAGCATGATGTCGATGCCCTCTGAGTCCTGGAGGAGGCAAGAAGGACAGGAGGGGACTGCTCAGCTGCCCAGTAAGAACTAGTCCAGCCAGCAGTGTGATGCTCCCTCCTGCTCAGTGCTCTGCTATGGGGAACCAGCTGACAAGGAGGTCACTGAATCATGGACTGGTTGAGGTTGGACCTCTGGAGGTCCTCTGGTCCAATGTAAGGCCACCCAGAGCCCAGAACCATGCTCCTGTTGAAGCTTTGTTGAGTGAGGAAGGGGCTGGGCAGGGAGGGGTATGCAGGCAGCAGGGCAGGATGAGATGGCACTGGCTCTGGCAGCCCCATGGCCCCATACCTTGGCGTGGTGCAGGTCCACCCCATACATGGAGAGCTTCTTGGCATTCTCTAGGAAGTGGATCTCTGCTTCTCCGGGGGTCATTCCCCTGCAGCGAGACAGAAAAGAGGGATACGTGGCTAGGCGCTCCACTGGGTGCAGGCCAGCCCTCTGGTGCCTTCCTCACCACCAGCCTGCCCCCTCCTGGGGCTCACCGGTAGGTCTTGTGCAGCTCCATGATGCGCTCCTCCAGCTCCCGCGTCTGGTTGGGGGCGAAGCGGAGCTCACTGACATAGTTGCCCACGTGCTCCTCGGTGTCATAGTCCCCCAGCTCGGCCTGCACGGCATAGGAGCCCAGCAGGGCATGTGTGACAAAGGAGCAGGGCAGGCGCCCCGTGATGATGTCCGCACGAAGCTGCAGGCACAGGTAGTATCTGCAGGAGGGGGCAGAGAGGAGGAGTGAGTCAGTGTCCTCCAGAGTGGGCTGGGGCTCCCCTGGGCACAGCAGCATGCACTCCACCTCACTGCTTTCCACAGGTACTGCCACCGCCCACAGCCACCTTCTTGGCCCAGCTGTGCATGGTTTAGATGTGGACGTGCAGCAAGAGGGCAGTGAGCCCCCAGACATCCTCTAGCTGCCCATGTCCTGCCCTGTCCCTTCACACGCTCCCAGCCTGGATGCCGCCCCATCAGCTGTGTCCATGGAGGGCTGGTCCTCACCTTGTGATGTCCTCTGTGAGCTGGGCAGGGTCTGGAGGGTAAAACTTCACAGTGAAGGCAAAGTTCCAGGGCCCACCTGGAGAGGGGAGACAGCATCCACACTGGCTGCACGCAGCCATGCAGGAGCATCTGGGCATCCACTAAGGGTCCCATAACTCCCTCCAAGCCCAGCATAGGGCAAGAACAAGGGGGGTCCAGAAGCTGCCAGGTGACCTGCCATCAACAGGACTCGGTTAATCCTCCCCAAACAGCTGGGGAGAGAAAAGCATCACAACTTCAGGAGCCATAAGTTCAGTGTGACTACCAATGTCACAGCAAAAGCCTCACATGTCCCAGAAGGTGACATCTTGGGCAAGGTCCAGCAAGACAACATCATGGGCAAAGACACCCCAAGACCTGTCCCAGCAAGTCCCCCACTCTTCCCTCCATCCCTGTCCTCCCTGCTCAGGGCAGGTGGGGATGGCACCAAGAGAGGAACCAGATCTCAGCCAGCTCTCCAGTGGCACAGAGGAGGTCCTTTGCCACCAACGCCTGTCAGGAGTAAGAGGAGAGGTGGGTAACAGGCAGCTGAATGAGCAACAGCATCCCTGTTCCCAGGTCAGCTGACAAAGTCCCCTCGAGGGCAGGTGCGGAGAGGACCCGCCCGAGGGACAGTCATGGCCGAGCCATCCGGGAGCCCTGCAGGACACCCCAGGACCAGGGGGGATGGACCCTGCTCGGGCACTCACTGCGGATCTGCTTCTTGATCTCCTTGGAGGGGTCCAGCCAGTTCTGCAATGAGGAAACAGCAGGTCAGGGGGGCCCTGTGCCATGGAAGAGGCAGCTGCAGAGGGACCCCCCCCATGCTCACCTTCTGGCTGTCCGAGTCGCAGAAGGTGAGGCCGAAGTAGTCCTTCTCCAGGAGGTTGAGATGCTCACACACCATGTCGAAGAGGACCTGGCCTCGGGCATGCTTCTGCCGGAGACATGGAGAGACTGATGGTGAGCTGGCTCGCTTGTGCTCCTGGAGACCCAGCAGGCACAGGTAGCACCCATTGGGTGCAGGCAGGGAGCACTGGGGAGGGTCAGGGCAACCCTGGTCCTCCAAGCAACTACCAGAAAGTGCTGGGCTGCCTCTGAGAGCAGTCCTCTCACCCAGCAGCACCACTTTGGGAACACCCAGGTGGCTCTGGGGCTGTGGGGACATGGCACAGCCAAGCCCTGCCAGTATGGTGTAGGTAGCAGGTCACACAGGCCAGGGAGATGCTGTGCCCACTTTGATCACTCCCCATCACAGCAGGAGATGGTGATGCCAGACCAGAGAGGGGTCCAGCCAGCCCAGCCACCTCTGCTCCAGATCAGCAAGCTGGGACAAATGCACCCCAGAGCTCACACTGGCCAGCACTGCCTGTGGGACAAGATCCTTCCCAACACCATCTCCACTGGTGGCAATGGTGGCTGCGTCCTGAAGCATAGCCTGACAAATAAGAGCCACAAAGAACCCAAGTCATGTGTGGGGATGGAGAGCACCTTTGTTATCTGGTCCTTTGAGTTTCCCTGAGTTTTCCTTTGTTACCGGTGGCAGCAAGGCTCAGGCTCACTCACGGAGACAGAAGAACAATCCCTTCCACGTGTGTTTCTCCCCTGTTTAGAGCCTTTCAGCCTGGCAGCTCCCATCTCCCCTCTCCAAGGCAACCATCCCAAGCACCTTCACCAGAAGCCCCAGGGAGGGCAGCCCAGGGCACCAAGCAGCACAGCCCCAGCTGCTGCACCCAGTTGCAGCCCCGGGCTCCTTCTGCCCTGCAAAGCTTTTCCAGCAGTTGTAGTTACCCTTCTTGGGTCTCCTCCCTCCTGCTGACCCAATTCTGAAGGCAGGGACTCACCCATGGCACGTGTCAGAGTGTGACACTGAATGGTTTGACTCCCCCTTTGGATTTCTATTGAATTAAGCCTTAATCGAGTGTGCAGGCAAGGCACAATAATTCCCACACTGAAAGAAACAAGAAATGCAACACCAATCTTTCTACACTACACCCTCTCCTTTACACCCCAGGTGACTTTTCTAGGGAGCAGCAGCTCTCTGAAGGTTGACCCACCTCTGAAGGGACACAGGATGGAGCTCGTCACTCCCCATGGCTGGCGAGGGGCACAGCTCTGCTCAGGGTGCTGCGGTGGCCCTGCAGCCGGGTCCTTCACTTGCCCAGTGCCACAGGGAGCTGGGGGAAGGCCAGGGCTCATGCGAGCTGCTCCTGTGCCCTCTGTGGCTCCTGGGGTGCTCTGCTCCTTATCTTCTTCAGGAGAGCTTTCATCCTCACAACAACCCATCTTCCCACAGCTTTGTGACAAATTCTACCGCTGAAGTGACAGCCAGAGCTGCTGGAGCGTGGAGATCAAAGGTCCCACTCTCTGTGCCACAGGCAGGGGGCCAGACTCCCCCTGGCTGCCTCGGGGTGCTCACTCCTCACAGGCAGCCACCGCAAGCAGGCAGCCACACTCCCTACGCTCATCAGCCCTGCAACGCCGAGACCCGGGGAGGCAGGACCCGCATACAGATGTGTCCACTCTGTGCAGCCAGCCCTGAGCTGCTGCCAACCAAACCTGTCTGCCTCCTCGCCAGCACCAAGTGCAAAGGTCTCCCTGGCAAAGGATTTCTGCCCCTGAACAACCTCAGCTTTTTAATTTTTAGGCAAAGTTGCCAGTCCTTAAAAACATCCCTGGCACCAGGACAATGCCCCAGGTCAGAGCAGCACTGCCCTCCCCAGCCTGCAGGGCAGAGCAGTGAGCACTCGGGGCAGAGACAGACCCTCCTGGCAAGTGCTTCCCCTCCCAGCTGCCTCTGCCCCGGCAGCAGGGCCATGGGATCCCTCCACAAAAACCAGTCCAACTCTGAATTTAATCTTGGGTGTCCCTCAACCTGTCCTAGAAGGGAGAGGTCCCCATGCTGCCAGTGGCTGAAGCAGCCCTGCAGTATCTCCCAGTGCCAAAGCAGCCACTGGCAGGCACCAGTCCCCTCTGTCTCCCTGCAGTGACAGCCACTGCCAGGGGAACACACTATTGGCATGCACTGGCGTGCACTGGTGCATGGCCACACCGCATGCCTGCCATGCTGCACAGGTAGCAGCAGGGCCATGCGTCCAGAGCAGGGCACTGGACCACCTGCCTGGGCACAGCGCCCTGCCTACACCCATGGGGATGCAGCTGCAGACACGCGCATGTAACACCCTGTGCACCCTGCAGGCCCTGGCACACCCACCCATGCATCCCCTGGCCTGCTGCACTAAGGGAGGGACAGCAAGGGATGAGAAGACGAACACAGAGTACGGACACAAACCTGCCCAAGGCAGCTGTGCAGGTCCATGCATGCCAGCCTCGTCACACCAACACTGGCACACACAACCTCTGCTGCAGCCCTGGGACAGCTGGCACTGCTCTCGGGGTGCTGGCAGACAGGCTGGCGCATGAGCACATGCACAGGCAGAGCTCTAGCCCTCATCTAGCAAGCTTCTGCGTTTCACCTGTTTTCTGTCATGAGTAGCTGTCAAATTTGGATTTACTGGGCTGAAATTCCCTGCTAGGATCTGTCTTTCCAGATATTTTCCTTAGTTTGAAATTTCAACTTAAACTGCTACTTCTGTAGCTCCTTTTCCGTAGAAGTGAGGAACTACAAAGCTGTCTTTGAAAGAGGGACTTACTTGCTGGGCTGAGCAGGGTCCTCATGGTGACATGTCACCCCTCCTTGGTGCCAGTGCAGCACCCTGAAGCTGAGACTCACCTCCACCTCGCACTCGTACTCAGAGGCATCGAGCAGGGTCACTCGGCAAAGGGCGCTCTTCACTTTCTTTGTGGTTTTCTGGGGTGACTTCTGGGTCTTGCTGGGGGTTGTTTTATCAGAAAGCCCATCTGTCTCACTGTAGTCCTTCTCCTCCATCTCTGCGCCCTGGAGCAAGGAGATGCACAGGGTTACCCAGCACCACTACCAGGACGGTCAGACACAGATGGGACAAGCCCTCCAACAGCAGGCAGAAGAGGGCAGCTGGTGGGGCTGAAGGCTGATGACCTCTTGGGGTCCACAGGCAAGCCCAGTTCCCCCACCCCATGCTGCCAGTGCAATGGAAAATGGATGTCCATGAGCCCAAGGTCAGCTCAGCACCTGGACCCTCCCTGCCCAACCGCCTGGGGCAGCAGGCAGGGCTGGGGCAGTGGGCAGGGCCGGGCAGGGCAGGGCCAGTGGGCAGGGCTGGGCAGGGCAGGGGCAGTGGGCAGTGGGCAGCAGGCAGGGCAGTGGACAGCGGGCAGAGCAGAGGCAGTGGGCAGGGCTGGGCAGCACCATGTCTGCTGCCAGCAGCACAGCTCCAAGCTGATGTCAGGGTGCAGCTGCTGCCCAGCCCTGGAACACAGGGCCACCCGCTCCCTCCCCCGGCACAACAGCACCAAGTCCAGCACAGTCAGAACTTCGGGCTGCTCCTTCTGCCTGTCCTGCCCACAAGGACCCATGTAGGCAGCTGGGAGGCAGCCAACAGAGCTGGTTGTTGGGGGGTCCCCCTCTGGGATGTTCCCCCTGGCCAACAGCCATGGGGAGGCGGCCCTCACTGAGCTACTGCAGCCCCTGCACTGTGCCAGGGACGTGGCAATGGGCAGCAGAGAGGGGTGGCACGTCCCCTTCCTCTGCTGTGCCCAGCACCCAGACATCACCCACTCACCGGCTCCATGTGTCGGGCATCGGAGTGTGCCCCGGGCTTCTCGCTGGCCTCATCCCGGCCGGCAGGGCCTTGCGCGGCCGCCTCCAGCTGCTGCTGTGGAGCCTCCTCCTGGGCATTCTTCACCTCCAAACCAGGGCCCGTCTCCGTTGTCATGGCTGCTGGTCACCCTGCCCTGCCACTGCCACCCACAAGGAGAGAGACGTGTCATGGGTGCGCGCAGGGGGACAGAGGACACCGGCTGGGCAGCCACCCGCCCCACCATCAGCACGCACAGAGCTGCTGCCGGACACCAGCGCCCTGTGCCAGGAGGTGGCTTTGCCAAGGGCCAGTGGCAGTAGCATGGGACATCAGGATTTCATACCCAGCTGCGCCAGAGGAGAAGAGCCAGCAGTGTGGGGAGGGACACTGGGAGCAGGGACCCACCACAGCCAGGTGTGGGGCTCACACCCCATACCTGCACCCACAGCAGGGAGCGGGGCTGCCCCTAACCCCCTGTGCACCCAGCCATGGGGCCTTCAGTACCTTCACGAGTGTTTTTTATGAGTGGATGGGCTTATTCTGGGGCAAAAATCCAGGCTGTGAGTCAGGGTAAAGGCTGCACTGACACAGGAAATTGCAAATATGGAAACAGCACATTCTGCACCCGGGACAGCCGGGTTTTCCCCCTCTGGGCTCCCCAGTAGCAGCAGCGTGCTGGGTTCCCACAGCCGCCGTGGCAGGATGCCACGGGGCAGCAGGATGGAACCTGCCCCCAGCTCCAGCTGCCTGTGCTTTGCAAGATGCAAAAACAAACCTGGGGCCAGGAACAGGGGAGGGGAAGGCTCTTTCTGTACTGTCCCTGCCTAGGGTGCTCAGTAACGTGTCTGCAACCTTTACATTTTTGAAGCCATTATGCAAATGCAGCATGAAGCTGGCAGGAGCCCCTGGGACAGTCCATGCACACCCAGGTCATGAAGCATCCTTTGTGACTGTCATTCATCCACCACTTGGGCTGGTCAGGCCTCACTAGCTCCCCATGGTGGGGCTGCCAGGGCCATGTCCAGCTGGGCTCTCTGCCACCAGAGTGCCTCAGGGCTGTGGCTGTGTCAGGACCAGCTGGCTCAGCTGGCAGCATCTGCCCACAGTCGCATCACCCACTTTGCCCACAGAGCAGCCACTCGAGCAGCCTTGAGTAATGCCTGCAACACCAGAACACCTGCACCTTTTTGGAGTCCAGAAGCCCATACAGGATGTTTCTGATCCCCATTTCTGGAATGACAGCCCAGGTGGCATGGGCAGGGAGCTGGCTTCCCCCTGAACAGCCAAACCCCAGGCGTTGCCCCAATCTGGCTGCACTAACGCAGGGATGAGGTCCCAGTGCAGTTCCAGGCCATGGATCTGGCCACCCTGGGGCTGGAGGAGTTGCTTGGTGACATGACATCCAACCACCATCACCTCCTGTAAGACCCAACCACCTAAATCCAGGTATGGGAGACCAAGAGCCCAGTCAGGACCACGACCGAAGACAGGCAGGGAAAGGCCACTTTCAGAATCACAGAATGGTTTGCATTGGAAGGAACCTCCAAAGACCATCTAGTGCAACCCCCCTGATGTGGGCAAGGACATCTTTCACTAGATCAGGTTGCTCAAAGCCCTGTCCAACATGACCTTGAACACTTCCAATGATGGGGCATCCACAGCTTCTTTGGTTCACTGTTTTATGATTAAAACATTTCTGCTAACCCTACCCTCTCTCATTCTGAAACTCTTGCCTTGTCACTACAGGAAGGTACAGTAAGTAATGAAAGGCCACAGTAAGGGGGTGGTTAGTAGGTCAAGAGAGGTTCTCCTCCCCCTCTATTCTGCCTTGGCGAGGCCACATCTGGAGTATTGTGTCCAGTTCTGGGCCCCACAGTTCAAGAAGGACAGGAAACTGCTTGAAAGAGTCCAGCGCAGAGCCACAAAGATGATGAAGGGAGTGGAACATCTCCCTTGTGAGGAAAGGCTGAGGGAGCTGGGGCTCTTTAGCTTGGAGAAAAGGAGACTGAGGGGTGACCTCATCCATGGTTACAAATATGTAAAGGGTGAAGGTCGGGACGATAGAGCCAAGCTTTTTACAGTGCTGACCAATGATAGGACAAGGGGCAATGGTTGTAAACTGGAGCATAGGAGGTTCCATGTGAATATCAGGAGAAACTTTTTCACTGTGAGAGTGCCAGAGCACTGGAACAGGCTGCCCAGAGAGGCTGTGGAGTCTCCTTCCCTGGAGACATTCAAACCCCGCCTGGATGTGTTCCTGTGTGATGCACTGTAGGTGACCCTGCTCTGGCAGGGGGGTTGGACTGGATGAGCTTTCGAGGTCCCTTCCAACCCCTAGGATTCTGTGATTCTATAAGGTCTCCCTGGAGCCTTCTCCAGGCTGAACAACCCTAACTGTCTCAGCCCCTCTTCACAGAAGAGGTGCTCCAGCCCTCAGACCATTTTTCATGGCCTCCTCTGGACTTGCTCCAACAGGTCTTGCACTGGGGACCCCAGATCTGGACTCAGAACTGAGGGGGGGAAGGGGTGGTCTCATGAGGGTGAAGCACAGGGGGAGCATCACCTCCCTCACCCTGCTGGTCACACTGCCCGGGCTGCAGCCCAGGATATGGTTGGCTTTCTGCACTGCCAGCTCGTGTCCTGTTTGTCCCCCACCAGTATCCCCAGGCCCTTCTGGGCAGGGCTGCTCTCCGCCCATCCATCCCCCAGTCAGCGCTGGTATCGGGGATTGCCCTGACCCAGGCGCAGGACCTTCTCTTGGCCTGGTTGAACCTCCTGAGGTTCACATGGGCTCACTGCTCCAGCCTGCCAAGGTCCCTCTGGCTGGCACCATCCCCTCCCCCTGCACACCGACCGCACCGCGCAGCCAAGTGTCCTTCACAGACTTGCTGACTTTCTTTCTTTTGCAAAGAAAACATCTCACACCCACCTCTGCCTTTCAGGTTTCCTCAGCACAATGAGATGTGAAACCTTACCCAGAAAAACTGCTAGAACTGGCTGCCAGGGTGGGAGGGGACAGGCAAAGAAGACAGTCCCTGCAAGTCCGCCTGTGCCTCTTGTAGACGGGCTGAGGCGGGCTCAGCCTGCCCCGGAGCAGCCTTCTCCCACGGCCAGGTGGGCACTGGCTGCTGCTGGCCATGCAAGCACTGCGTGGTCACCACAGAGGGACTTGGTTCACACCAAAAGAATCAGGATTCCACCTCCCTACTCCAGGGCCACGCTCTCCTGGCCAGAACAGGAAGGACATCCTGCCACAGACCCCTGGAAAACATCAGTTCAGCTTCTCCCAACAGACCCCAGTGCTTGACCCAGGGCACAAGAAGATTTTGAAGCTCACCAGTGGTTTATTTTTTCCTTTCCAGAGGAAACAGGGCTGCTGTTGTTTCACTGTAAATTCAAGCAGTTGCACGCTCCCAGCCTCAATCCCTGTGTGGATCATTCCCAACCACTTCCGTTTGGATACCAGCGTGTGAATTTTGTAATCAGTGTGAAACCTCTAAATGACAACTATCACTCTGGGCCAAAAACACACTGAGTTTTTCACTCAAGGTTTTGAAACTTTCTCCCAAACTACTTTTTCCCCTGCACTGGGAAGCACCAATCCCTGAGGAAGAGATGGGGGTTGTTCAGGGATGGCAGGCTGGGAACCCATCACACCTCTCCTAGCCAGCCCTACTTTTGTACATTAAGCTCCAGTTCAAACCTTCTGATGATGGGTGAGGATCCCCTGACCCAGCAACCTTAACTTTCAGCAGGTGAGAGCATGACATGAGTGCTGGGATGGTGGAGCCCCAGCAAAGGGGGCTGCCAAGCCCTCAGGGACCATCTTCCTGCTCCTATCATGGCCTGGCTTCTCCTGCTACTCTGCTTTGGGATGCCAACCACCATCCCCTTCCCTGGTCCCAGTGTGACTCAGCCCTGTCATGCACTGTCCCTCCTGTCCTGCTGCAGGTGCCAGCTGGCTCCCTGGCACCTTGGTGGGGAGACAAGGCTCAGAGGAGCACCTCCCACCACACCAGGGTGCTCCAAGCCCCATCCAACCTGGCCTTGGACACTGCCAGGGAGAGGCAGCCACAGATCCTCTGGGCAACCTGTGGGCAACTCTGGGCAAGCACCCTCACAGTACAGAATTTCTCCCTCACATCCAACCTCAGTCTTCCCTCTATCAGTTGGAACCCGTTCCACCTCACCCCATCACTCCCTGCCCTTGGCACCAGTCCCTCTCCAGCTGGCAGCAGAGCAGGCAGGGGGCTTGGGGTCTCGGGGCTGGCTAGGTACTAGGGTCAGCCCCAGCCTGGCAGCACCAAGCCCCTGGGGATGGTGGCACCCAGCCACCGGGGCTTGGGCCAGCAGTGGGATGTTGCCACCCTCCACTACAGCCCCGTCACCTGGAGCCAGGGCTGCTGCAGGTCCAGCCATGGGAGAAGGCCACTAGGGCCAGTGTGATGGCCAGCACCCTGACCAATCCCTCCACCAGGCTGGGGGTGCTCAGGACCCTGGGGTACCTGCAGGACTCTGCAGGAACCTGAGCAGCAGCCCCGGGGAGGCAGCCAGGTGTGACCTGTCCCAGCCCCTTCTCCCCCCTGGCAGGTAGATGTTTTCCCATGGACTTCCCTGCAGCATTCAAGAGCTTCAAAAGCAGATGTTTATTGTGGGAGGATCTCTGTGCCTCACGCAGGAACTCCCCGATTTCAAGGCAGAAAGCACACTTTTGCTCAGCAAGAAGCCAGTGTGCGCAGTGTTTGCCATCACACAGCACTCCCTGGGTGCAAAACTCAGCTCCTGCTGCCCCACTGCGCAGGGCAACTCCCCAGGAGACCCCAGGGCAGGGGGCCACAGGTCAAGAAAGGACACAGGTCCCAGCATGCTGCCAACAGGACAATTTAACTGATGCATTTTCCATCACAAACCTTTCGAAGGGGTTTAGACCACAACTTCAGCCAACTTGACTGACACCAGTGGAAATGCTGTCCCAAATAATTTAATTTATTTCTAAATATTACCCAGAGCAGGAGCAGGACCCAATCCTGGAGGACAGGCAGACTGCCTGGGCTGTCTCAGCCCTTCCCACCACCTGGCCTTGCTCATGCACGTTCCCTCGGCAGCAAAGCTGGGCCAGAGCAGCTCCTGCATGGAGTCTGATGGCTGCATGGGCCATGCTGGCAGAGGCAGGAGGCAGTGGCACCATCTCCCCAGACCCTTTCTCTGTGCAGGGTGCTGGCTGAAGGACTCACCATGCCCGCGGTCCCTGCTGCCATGTACCAAGAACAATCCTGGTTTTCAGCAAGGGCTGGCTCGCTTCTGCTGCAGCTGGACCTAAAATGGGCTGGGGAATATCCTCAGGGCAAACCTCAGATGAAATGGCTGGAGCTGGTCAGAACTCCAGGCTACTGAAACAGGCACATGGGAGCAGGGACTGCAAAGGAAGTCTTAGCAGGATCAGAGGTAGATCTGCTTGTCATACCTATAATCTCCTCCCATCATCTCTCTGCCTGCTCCTCCTTCCCTTGGTGTTTTCCTCTTCCCCTCCTTCAAGCTGGAGTGTGGATTCACGGCTTTCCCAGACACTCTGCCCCCGCACTTCCCCAGCATCTTCCGGCTCCAGCCTCCACAGCACTCCCCTTCCAGAGCCTTTCCTTCCCTGCCACCTCCAAACAGGGCTTCACCTGAGCCTGCTTTCCCCTTCTCCCTGTCCATCCCACTCCTTGCTGCTGGGCTCTGCTTTTCCCTGCCACTCCCTGCTGAGGATGCTGCCTGTCTGTGACGATTCACTTCTGAAGCATCACGGGCACAGGCAGGCACGAGTCTCTGCACAGCTCCATGCTGAGTGCCCGAATAGGTCTCCACGCGCTCCAGGGCAATGGGGGTGCCCAGAGCTGGGTAACAACCAAGCACCCTCCTCCCTTTCCACTGTATTCAGCAGCTTCTGAGGGCCCTGTGAGGCTGATCCTGGCAGCAAAGCCACCACCACGCTGCAGGACAGATGGCTGCTGCAGAGACACCAGGAGATGGGGAGCAAGCTGGGCACAGGGAGCACTCTGTGAGGGTGGCAGCGGCTGGATGACACTGGGCAGGGAGTCCAGATGCTTGCCAGCCCCCAAGAACAAGCCCCTCTGCTGTGGGGCAAAGGCTGCACAGGCCAGGGACAGGCAGGATAAGAGCCTGAGAGGGGGGCGTGAGGCAGGGTGTCCCCAGACCCTGCAGGCTGCACACTGCTCCTCCTCACGCAGGACTGGCAGGGACAGAGATCTGCACTGCCCCGAAGCATTCTCCAGCTGGAGAAGTGCCCTATCCCCAAAACCCGGACTCCAAGACCCACATCCCTCCCAGGCTGGTGCTCCCATGCTGGGCACCGGCTGCCAGCTAAAGCCCAGCGCACACCCCCAGCCCTACCTGGGCGCCAGGTCCCCCCGCCTGCAGCCCCGCTCGCTGCCCGGCTGCTGCCGCGGCTGAGGCAGCGCCTTCCGCAGAGCCGCCTCTTCCCAGCCGGACACCCCCGCGCAGTGATTGATGTGTTCCGCAGCCCAGGTGGGAGCTGGGCTGCCCTCCCAGCCCACGGCCATGCTCTCCCCTTGCCGGGAGCTCCGTGCTTGCACCGCAGCCCTTTGGTGTGGCGGGAGGGTCCCATGGGGATGTTGGTGCCAGACCCACCCACCCCCTCACCTGCGAACACCTGACCGGGGCCGGGCCAGGCAGAGGGAGCTGGCCCAGGCTGTGATCCTGCCAGGATCCTTCCCCATGCATGCACCGGCAGGGAAGGAGAGCTCAGCTCCTGCACTGGCTGCTCAACAAGGAGTCAGACCCGATACATCTTCATCCCAAATGAATCTGCACCAGCCCTTCCATCACACGGATCCCAGGGCAGCAAACACTGCACCACCTCCCCAGCACGTACCCGAGCACCCCACCTGCACTCAGCTTGGACATGTACCAGCAGCGAGAGCTGAACAGAAGCTCTTTCATCGTCCCTGTCCACAGTGAAGCACAGAGTGTGACACCCAGCACATCCCTGCTGACAGGACACAGGCCTCCCTTCCTCCCCCTTGCCCTCTGGAGGGACAACAGCACAGAGCAAACACTGGGGTAGCCCAGTGACACAACAGCACAGGGCGCCTGTACAGCACAGCACTGCCACCGCTGAGAGGGACGGGTCCTGCCCCAGAGCACAGGCAGGGGCACTGGCAGAGCCCAGCACCCCACACCCAGGCAGCCCAGGGGTGGGCAGGCAGGGCTGGCTGTGGCCGGGCTGGCTGTGGGGCAGGCAGGCAGCCTGCAGGCAGGGGCTAGGCAACACTGGCCACATGTAGGCAGCCTGCCAGGAGAAGCAGTGCTCAAGTAGCACCTACCAGTTTGGACACATGCTGAGGAGAACTCCAGAGCACATCAAGCCATCAGGAGCCCCGGGAGAAGCAGCACCAGCCAGATAAAGTCTGGTGACCTGCTGGCAAACTCTTGGCATGCTCCTGCAGCTGAGGTGCCAGCACCCACCTGCGTGGTCCGGTATGCAGAGCCTGCCCGTGCTGGGTGCAGAGGGAGAAAGCCCTGCTCAGCTGCTCACAGTGTGAGTTCTCCAAATGGTACCCACAGGCTGGGATGCACACTGACCACCCCACCACCCGTAAACACCAGCCCTGGGAGACCTGGCATGGCAGGGACTGGTTTGCAGCCCTGACACCCCTCTCCACAAGCCACCCTCGAAGCCGGGCACCACCAGGCCAGGCTAGTGCGTGCCATGGAGCCATGAGGAGCTCGGCTGTGCACAGGGACTCCTGAGCTGCTGGAGCAGGCTGGGGGGCCTCACTCCAGCAAAGTGCAGAAGCCTGCAGCAAGGAAGGACCAGCCATCCCACAGAACAAGACCCCCTCTTCCGAAATCCTTAACCGGCCCGTTTGGCTCTGACCCGACACCCTGACCTCAGCAGCAGGCCCCAGAAGTTCAGCCAGGCTGGGGACCAGCCGGGCTCCCAGCTGTCCCAGCTCCAGGGGGGCAGCGGTGCAGGCGCCCACAGCTCCCATGGGAGCAGCATTCCAGCAGCTCCACGCGGATGGGAGCTCAGCCTGGGCAGCCTCAGCATCCTCAATGGCATTTCCAGCCTTGAACTTCCCACCCCCCTGGGGGATTGCAGCTTTGGGGGTGTGGGGCTGGGGGCCACCAGTTCTCCGCTGCTCAGCACCCCTCCCACTGTGGTCAGGGATGGTGTCACCAGTCTCCAAGAACCCACAGCTGTAGAACCTCCTTGTCCGAAGCCACCGCATTAACAAGTTGGAGGAGACACAGAAAGCAGAGGGAAGAGTCAGCCCAGAGCTGTGAGAGGAGATGAAGAACAGACAGGAAAAGGAGGGGAAAGGAAAGGACAGTGGCAGACAAAGACCCAAGACCCAAGCCATGCCTCAGATAGGACCTGACACATGATATGATGGGAAAGACCTAATTTATCCTGTGTGCACAACACCCTCAGCTCAGCCAAACGTCCCAGTCCTGTGCAAGCAGGAGGGAGGCAGAAGGAGCTGCTGCTGTCCTGTGCCTGCTTGCTCTGGGGCAGGCAATGACCACGGGATGTCCCCCCACTCCGGTCAGCACTGAACCCCATGAAATATCCCTGTGCTGGCTCCATAAGGTAACCTAGGGAAAACAAGAGCAGAAAGGATCCCTGGCAAGAAGTAATGATGCACACATCCAGAGGTGCTCAGGCCCCAGGCTGCTGGGCTAGAAGGGACTCGCTGTACCCACTACTCACTAGTAGGGACGGAGGTGTCTGTGGAAACGCTCTTCTCCCTGGCTTCAAAATCCCAGACTGGTTTGAGTTGGGAGGGATCTTAAAGCTCATCCAGTTCCAAACCCCTGCCATGGGCAGGGGCACCTTCTACTAGACCAGGTTGCTCCACGCCCCATCCAATCTGGCTTTGAACGCTCACAAGGCGCCAATCTGCCACCAGTGAGACCCACAGGGTGCATAAGGCATTGGGGAGACCTGAACAGCAAGGGGTTTCAGACAGGGTCCTGTTGGCACCTTGGTTCCTAGGCATCAGTGTCTGCATTACACCCCATTGAAGACCCACTGTGCTCTGTAGAACCCCATGGACGCTGCCCAGGCTAGAGACCACTATGTGTGTTCAGCAGCAGGTCCAGGCCAGCAAAAAGTCATCAGCCATGGTCCCACCCCACAGAAGAGCATCTCTAACTGCCATGGTGCCACCAGGCTCAGCAAGGACACACAGAGATATGACTCATGGGCTGGGCCTGATCCTGCACCTCCTCACATGCCAAAAAGCCACACCAAGATCCCTCCCAGGGGAGGGAGCACCCTGGGGAGCCACCCACCCCAGAGGTGCCCCCCAAGCAAGGACTAAGTCATGTCACTGAGCCAAGCTTCTGCGAGGGCAGTGATGGTTGGTGAGTCCCTCCTTGCGTCCACCACCCCTGCTGACCCCTTGGCAGCTTCCTCACGTCCTTGCAATGCCACCTGGCATGGGAGGTGACCCTTCACATCCCTACTGCCACCTGAAGTGCCATCCGGTACTCAGGCACCAAGGCGGAGCAAACTCCCTCTGACCACAGCAGGACACAGCTCGACTCTTAGATGAGGTCAGGGCTAAGCTGGGCTTAGGTTTTAGTTCAGTGTCACAGTAAGTTCTCAGATCCCAGCGGAGAACACTGGGGGGGCTGAGGGCCCCCCCCCAGCCTAGCAAAGCTGGCTGCCAACCATTGTCCAGGAGGCATCTGCAAACTCAGAAGACAACAGCATGTCCACACAGCAGTTCCACCTACAAGCTGATTCAAGGTTTCCTTCAATCCCAGACACAGCATCTGGTTTCAAACATGACAATGTTTTTGATTAATTTGTAGAAATTAAACCTGGGGTGGGGGGAAAAGGGCTGGCACAACCAATCCCTGCCCTGGAAGTGCTGGAAAATCTACTGAAAAGCTTCACCCAAACTTGTATCTTTAATCACAAGCACCTTTTGATGACCAGGAGCAACCGGGTACAACCCTCACGCAAGGAAGGCTGGAGGAGAAGCCCTCCCCACACCGTGGCACACGCAGGGATGGAGGGAGTGGGAGGTGCGGGGGGGCCCAGGGCTGCTGCACCGCCCGGGGAAGGGCACTGCAGGGCCAAGGGTCTGCTGGGACCAAGAGATTCACCAAGCACTTGTGCAGGGCCAGGCCTTTGCCCCGCACTTTCCCCCGTGCTGTGCCCCAGGGCTGCCACTCCACAGCCCCATCTCTCCAGCCTGAGCCTGCCCACCGGGAGCAGGGCAGCCTGGTGCCCACCACAGCAGGGAGCTCCGGGAGGGCAGCAGTGCTGTGCTCCTGCCTTGCTGCTGGGCTCTGCACCACCAGCACCCTCCACAGGCTGGGACATCACCTGGCTCCCGGCAGGGGAAACTGAGGCACGCAGTGCTTGGTCCCACAGCAGCCATGGCAATGTGGGGAACACAGGCACTGGGCATGGGCCTCAGCCTGCAACCCAGAGCCCGCACCCAGCTGCTGCCTTAGGCCCACCACTGCCCCGAGGGCACGGAGGGGCAGGCACAGGAGAAAACCCCACATAACCCTCAGAGTGCTTTAATCCAAGGGAGGGCTTATCACTGCCTGTGACCTCCCAGGGCACCCATAGGCACCCGCGGCTGGTCACCTTCTGCAGGGACACCGTGCCCGTGTTTGCCCCTGCTGCCCCCCACAGCCCGAGCAGGAGGCAGGATTCGGGGGGCCAGGGGCTCCAGCATGGCCCGTCTCGTCCATGTCTGAAATGGTCTTTTCCCAAAACAGCCCACATGAACCACGTGTCCCTGTCACCATCTGCTCAGCTGTGTCCTGGCGTTAGCAGAAAGAGTTCAGCACCCACCTCAGAGGTTCACTCGGGCCAAAGCAAGAACTGGAGGGGCTGCTCTTAGAGTATTTGTGAGTTTCAATTCCCAATTCCCCTGCTTTTGGGATGCTCAGGCTTTCTGAGCACCTGAAGACATCATTGCAGGCTTCACTCCAGTTTCTCCCCATCCAACCCCCTCCCAGCTGTGAGGAATGTGTGTCCCGGAGCAACATTGGCTGCACAGCCATGAACCTCATCCCCACTGGTGACAACAGACTGAAGCAGGATCAGGGTGCTAAGAAACCCCAGAGCATCACCAAATAAGACTGATGAACACAAGCACATGCAGCACAGCCCCCTTGGCCAGCTAACAAGCTGGGCTGGGGTATGGTCACACCCCACTAGCTGGGCTGGGCTATCGTCACACCCCACTAACGAGCTGGGCTGGGGTATCACCTTGCCAGACTAGGCCAGGTCCGCTGGGGTGGCACCAGCAGCCAGGGCAGGAGCAAACCAGGGAGCAGGCTGTCCACTGGTGGAAGCCTGCGGCTCCAGCAAGGAGCAGGAGGGCAGAAGAGGAGCAACCTTCTCCTATGCCTGGAAATAACCTCCACAGTCCCATGGCTTCCCAGGCTGCTGCAGAGAAGGGAATGCACGCCCTCTGGGTGCTCAGGCACAGAAGAAAAGAGCTTTTTAGCTTTTTCCAAGGCAAGGACAGCTCTGAGGCCACAGAGATTCAAAGACTATTCTGGGAGGTATTGAAGAACACCTGGAGGACAATGCAGTCATCAGTCACAACCAACACAGCTTCATGAGGGGAAAGTCCTGCTGTCAAACTTCATTTCCTTTTATGACAAGGTAACCCACCTAGTTGATCAAGGAAAGCCAGTAGAGGTAATCTTTCTGGACTTCAGCAAAGCTTTTGATGCTGTCTCTCACAGGATCCTTCTGGACAAAATGTCCAGCACACAGCTGGACAACCATGTGACATGATGGGTGAGCAACTGGCTCACAGGTCAAGCACAAAGAGTGGTGGTGAATGGGGTGACATCAGGTTGCTGACCAGTCACTAGTGGGGTCCTGCAGGGTTCCATCCTAGGCCCAGTCCTCTTCAACTTCTTCATCAGCGACCTGGACGCAGGACTCGAAGGGATTCTAAGCAAGTTTGCAGATGATACTAAATTGGGAGGAGCTGTTGAGTCCCTCGAGGGCAGACAGGCCCTGCAGAGAGACCTCGACAAGCTAGAGATGAGCAATCACCAACCACATGAAGTTCAACCAGGGCAAGTGCCTGATTCTGCACCTGATGGTATGGACAGACTGGGGAATGAGTGGCTGGAGAGCAGTGCAGCAGAGAGAGACTTGGGGGTCCTGGCTGATGGCAGCTGAATATGAGCCAGCAGTGGCCCTGGCAGCCAGGAGGGCCAACCCTGTACTGGGGTGCATCAAGCAGCGTGGCCAGCCACTTGGGGGAGGTGACTGTCCCGCTCTACTCCACACTGGTGTGGCCTCACTTCGAGTACTGGGTGCAGTTTGGGCACCTCAATGTAAAAAAGACATCAAGCTATTAGAGAGCGCCCAAAGGAGGGCACGAGGATGGTGAAGGAGGGACTTCCTTCATGGGCTTCCACGCAGAGGACACCATGGGACACTGTGGGACACGGCAGGGATTCAGCCATGTGGACAGCTGGGGCTACTGTGGAGAAAAAAGTCCTGCCCCAGGACTGCAATTGCACTGTGGGGTGCACCCCAACCCAACCCAGCCCACCCCAGTGCTGACCAGCTGGGGTCCTGTGACCCCCCGCATACCCAGTGGTAGGATGTGCTATGCTGTGCCCCGGGTCCTGCCGTGTCCTGCCTGTTGAGGAAGTCTCCAAAGGCCTCCCACACCAGACAGGCTCACTCCTGACTATTCTCACATGTCCCAGTTTGTCTGGGACAGTGCCCTAGTGCCCAGGGTCCTCAAAGACATCCCGCCCCAGCAACTCCAGACCTGATGCAAAACTCACGGCTAAAGGAGTTGTGCTGGTCAGATCTGGGGCTCTGGCACACACCTTATGGGCGGGGCACCCCACTTCACTGTACCAGGGCTCAGTTGTGTACAGTAAGCCTCGAGGGCAAGGAAGAAAGGGGCCCTCAGCCCTCCCCACCCACCATGGAGGAGACAGGGAGGGGACAGGCCATGCCACCAAGTCTGGAGGAGCAGGAGCAGAGCTGTCCCAGCCCCTGTGCTGCCCTACAACCACCTTCATGAGCTCCACGTGTTCCTGACTCCCCTTCTGCCACCGGCTCCCTACCAGGTTGCGTCCCCCAGGAGCTGGGACATAATCTCCCCTCAGCCCTGCCCCAGCTTTGCTGCAGCACAACACAAGAAATGCCTGCACACCAGACAACCAGTTCTCAGGAATGGATTTACTCTGATTCCCTCCTGCTTAATACCCTTTATTTGTTTCCTGTTTGTCTTTCAGTGACAATTAGCTCTGCCCAGGCTGCTTTCCCTGCCTGTTTTATATTCAGGATATATACATAATGTATGTATTATATACCTTAACGCAGTGTCATCACCACACAGTCACATGCACCGTGCACCATCACTTCAGAAGGTCCAAATCCCAAAGCCACCATGACGCTGGTCCCCAGCCGTGCCCACAGCAACTGACACTGCAGTGCCTGCTCCTACACCTGAGTCCTAAAATATACGCAGGGCATAGCAGGATTCCAGCTGTGTGGGGAAAACTGTAACCTGGAAATTTCCACACTCTGAACCATTTTACAGATACACAAAGGACCAGCAAGGTGTCAGAGGAGCTTGAACAAGTCACAGGGCTGAGCAAGAGCCAGAAATAGCAACCAGGAGCCTGGGCTACATGTGCTGGGAAGAACCACAGCACGGGTGGCCAGACACTCTTCCATCAGGAGAAAACAACCTTCAAAGGGTTGCCTCAGTGGAGATGGATGGCAAGAGGTTCATGGCCTTGAATGACCTTTCTTGCCTGGCTCCGACTCTACTTTGCTAAGGAAGTACTTCACTAGTCTCACTTCAACACATTTGCCAGCAACAGCATTTCTCTCCCCACAGAGCTGGGCAGAATCCATCCTCTGGTATCTGAGTGCCCATACACTACAGACACCCAAAACCAGAAAACTCCTTAATGACTAGCAAAATGCAACCAAAACCACCACTGCCATCAGGCTTTAGCTTGCTGCAGGGCACCTGGTCTACAAAAATCCTTCAAAAGGAACTCAGAGGCATGCACTGAAGATGCAGCACTTCAGCCTCCAAGCCAGCTGTGAGCCACAGCATCGAGGACAGGGCCAAGCTTCCCCAGAGGATTATACCTGTGGGTAGTTCTGACAATTTTCATCTTAGGTTGAGGGTACCTGAGCCCAGAAATGACACACAAAGATGCCCAAATAGTATTTTTGAAGCATAAGCAGAGGGCTGAAACACCTCTGCTCTGGAGATAGGCTGAGAGAGTTGAGGGTGTTCAGCCTGGAGAAGAGAAGGCTCCAGAGAGACCTTAGAGCACCTTTCAGTGCCTGAAGGGGCTCCAGGAAAGCTGGAGAAGGACTGGTGACAAGGGCAGGGAGTGATGGGATGAGGGGGAACAGGTTCCAACTGCCAGACGGGAGATGGAGATGGGATGTGAGGAAGAAATTGTTTGGTGTGAGGGTGATGAGAGCCTGGCCCAGGGTGCCCAGAGAAGCTGTGGCTGCCCCTCCCTGGCAGTGTTGAAGGCCAGGTTGGCTGGGGCTTGGAGCACCCTGGTGTGGTGGGAGATGTCCCTGCCCATGGGAGGGAGTGGCACTGGGGGAGCTTTAAGGTCCCTTCACACTCAAAACATTCGGTACTTGTCCATCGACCTTGAGTTGGTTCAGAATAGCTCGATGGATTTACAGCTGTGCCAGATGTGTTGGGAGTCACCTGTCTCCCCCCAGGAAAAGGGAGGCAGGTGACCCCCACTTTTAATCTGAATTACAGAAACATCTGCTCAGCGAGGAGCCCTGCAGTGTGGTTTGCAGGCACCAGAGATGCCTCCACAAACACACGGGAGGAGGGAGGTTGTTGGGTCATGGGAGGGCAGGGGCTGCCTGCGAGCGAAGCAGCACACCAGGAAATCCAGCCAAGCAGGGCACTGTGCTCTCAGCTTTGGACAACGATGGCTGGATACAGCAACCAGCTCACAAAGGTGCCAAGGCACAAAACCCCATTTTTCAGCTGCTCTCACGGAGGGGACTGAAAGGTGGAACCCCCTTTGCAGGCAGAGCACATCTCTCCAGCTCAGTGCTGGTGCACCTTGCAGCCGGGCTTAGGAAACACTGATAAGATGAGGGTAAACATCATCTCTCCCACCTCTCGTACTGCACTCCTTCCAGACAATGAATTCCAGCCCCGCAGCAGCCCATGGCTCTCGCAGCGCCGCAGTGACTCACAGCAGTGAAACGCTGACTCACAGAGGTGAGGCTCCAGGTGCTGCTGATGCGGGAGCCCTGGCCCCCGCAGCCTCCCGCAGGCCAGCTCCCCACAACCCTCCTCCAGGTCCCCACACCACCCATGGGCCCCAGGGAGGCCACAGCAGCCATCCTCTGCAGCAGGGAGGTGATGCTTCAAGAGGTCATTTAATCCCACTTGGCTCAACACAGGGAGCAGCTCCATCCATACTGGTCCAACAAGTCTTCAATAGTCTCCTGGGGTGGAAATTCCTCCCCCTGCACTGCTGCCTGTGACAGGCCTTTATCCTCATCACATTAGAGAGGTATTCTCCAGCATCTCACCAAACCTCCCCCAGGTAGTTTTGGGCTGTGGCTGTCCCTGTCCTGAGGAGCTAGGGCAGAGCTCCTTCTGCCCCTTCTGCATCTCCCCACTGTCCCCAGGCCACCGTGACTTCTCCACAGGAGCAGCCCTGATGCCAGCAGCAGCTCAGCCCTGCAGAGGAGAAGGCAACACCCGTGACAGCTCACTCAGCCCAGGGATTGCAACTCTCCGTGGCCACCACTCAAACAGCAGGAGGTGTGTCTACCCCAAAGGGGAAGTCCCTTATCAGGTCCTTCAGGTTCCAGCCTGGGTCCTTCCCAGAGGTGACCTGGAGGCTCTCAGAGAGCAGCATGTCTGCAGACCCACTGAACCAAGGTCCCTGCAGGACTCCCTGCCATCAGGGTCTTGGCTGTTCCCGGAGGGTCTACTCCACATGCCCTTGCTGCCTGTAGCTGGGTGGACCTTAGAGTCCACCTCTCACCTCTGCCTGGCTCCTGCAGATCCCTGTTAGCTGGGACAGCAAGGTTTTGCAATTGTAGCACTAAGACTTGCTAGCTGGTGTGTAACCACAGCTTTCTAAGACCCCTCATGCCCACACACTTGTCTCAAGTCCCCTCTCTACATTCCCTCCTCACGTCCTGCTATTTTCTCTTCCTCAGATCAGTCACACAGATGGATGTTTTAGCATCCAAGTCTGTTTCCAGACAATACAACCTCTCCTGATGTTCTCCATTTACAGCAAAGCAGTTCTCCCTTCTCCTCACACTGAAGGCACCCTCCAATCCCCAATGACCTGGCTTCTCTTCCCAGCAAGCACATAAACGTGCACACAACAGGCAGGACTAAAGCACAGGAGCATGGGCACCACATCCCACAGGCACCCTGTGTGGCAGAACTCACAGCAGAAGCAGCAGGGCACAGGAGGCTGGGAGAAGTGTTATTGCTCACCCATCCCCTGCCACTACCATCCACCTCATCCAGTCCTCCCAGCAACCCTGAGGTGCTTGCAGACATCATCCCCCCACCCTCCCATGAGCCTTGCACCATATGTCCATCTACATCACTGCACACATGCAGTCTCACAGCCACACTGCCCAGAGCTCATCCTTTTCCCATCACCTCTCAGCTTGCTCCCTCCCACACACTTACCAGAAGCATTTGGAAAAGAGAGTCAAACCAACACAGCAGGATGTTCTACCCAGCAGGATGCCGTGAGCTCAAGTAGGCCACACTAGGAACGTGTAGGATAGCATGAGCATTCTCTGTTCACCTCGATGCCTTTCTTACCAGCCTGTGAGCAGACCTCACACTGGCCCAGCTGAGTTCTGCTGCCTTGTCCTGCTAACCAGACCAAGGCTGGTTCACCACACAACAGCACAGCATCAGGAGGACCTGGCCCTGCCACAGCTCCTGCCTTAAGGTACAGAAGAGCAACAAGGTTTGAACCTGCTGGTGGAGGAGGTCACCACCAACTAACCACAAAAGGCTGCTTCCAGTGAAACTGCAGGGACACATCAGCTCCTGTCCCTCCAGCAGAGATGACAGGTCTAGCTCAGAACCTGACTGGCAATGGAAGGCAGAAAGGTTTCATCAAGGTTGTCTGGACCTGTCCCTTCTTGAAGACAGGTCCAAGCCTGCCCTATCAGTGGACCTTAAATCAACGTAGAGCTTTGATGACTACTACAGACACCTTTGTCAGGAGAGGTGGTTGCTTTCCAGCCCCAGGCAAGCCTGGCATACTCAGGCAGTTGAGCTGGTGTGCTCTGCAACCACTGACCTGACCCAGAGTTCCCCAGGAATACTGAGCTCGGGAGAAGTAGTCAAACGCAGGGCTGAAGCAGCCACTGAGCACCACAATGGGAAGTGGATGGTGGCTATTCATAGACAGGGTGCACAACTGCCAGGCTGGAGCTACAAGCAATGAATTGGGTCAAGTGAGAAAAATATGAGAGTAAAGGCAGCAAGGACTAGAGGATCCTGTGACAACGCACTCATGTGAGGGCAGTGATGCTGTGTAACACCTCCACAAGATTTGGGATCCACCATGTAGAAGGAGCCCATGATGTGGGGCTCTCCCACCTCTTCAAATGGGGCTGGCAAGGCTGCTCTCCTGCAGCAAGCTCAGACTTAAGTGACAGGGTTGAATCTGTGTTTAGGCAATTATGTATTTATATTGTATCAGCAGCTGCCAAGAGCCCGGACATCTGCTCACTCATCATGCGTGAGCCAGGCAGTGTGGAGACTTTTGACCCCAGAGCAGGATGCTGGGCTTTTGCAAACAGAGCTGACAGGCAGAAAAGTGCCTCCCCCACCACAAACGGTCCCATCCTCCACTGCCACTGCCCCTGGGAGACAGACATCCCCCTGCTCCAGACTTAATAAAGCAGCCTCAGCTTGTTTCACCAAACTATGCTCTGCAAGTCAGGCTCAGCTCCCCCATGGCTGCAAAGGCATTGTGTCATGGGTCAAAAATGAATCACGAGAAAGTTAGGGGGGAAAGAAAGCAAATCTAAGAAGCCACCAAGTTCAGAGGGAGAGGGCAAGGCTGACCCTCAAGTCAGCCTTGAGTTAGGCAGCAATAGCACCTCATTGCCTCCCGAGCTCAGCCGCCAGCCTCAAGAACAGCCAGAGCCCATCCCAAGAGACCAAATCCTCCTTCCAGCTTGCTCCCTCCGTGCTTTGGCCCCAGCCTTTTTGGCACCAGGAAAAACCAGGGAAGAGGAACATGACTTCTGGTGTGTCCCAGGCAGGGGTGAGGGGACGGGGCTGAGGTGCCTCCTCCTCCAGGCCTGTCAGGACACAGAAGCAGCACGTCCTCCTCCCTGCTGCCCTGCTCCCACCACGCACAGCAGCACAGTCATTTTGCAAGATCTGGGCAATCTCAGGTCATTTTAAACAAGGTCTCACTCCTACCCTTTCCAGTGACACCTCCCAGCTGAATAAATAAGTTCAGGAGTGAATTGCTGTGACTCGCAGCAGCAGCTCAGGAAGCCAAGAAGTACCTTCCACACAGTGTCATTAACATGCAAACGGAGATCTCCTGGCTGGTGGGTCAGGAGAGTGGTGATTCAGTTCCCAAATGAAAGTGCAGCACAGACATCTGCCACCAGTGAGATGAAAGGACAGGCACAGACTGCAGCCCCCAGTCCCCTCATCCCCTGGTTTGCTGTCCTGGCTCCTGGAGGCCTACGCGAGCATGTGGGACTGGACCAGCAGCATCAGCCACCGTATGCCATCTGCCATCACCGAGCTCAGATGCAGCAGCATCGTCTTTTCAGCAGACCACAACCTGTCTTCTCAGTGCTCTGAGGATTTCCTTGAGCTTTCCTTGACACCCACAGGTCCCTCCAGTCCCACCCACTTTTCCCTCCAAAAGCCCAGTCCAATCGATGCCCTCAGACACGCCAGGGCCCTGCTTGCCCTGCCCAGCCTGGCCAGGACAGCAGCTCTGCTGTCCCACAGCCTGCGGAGATGCCAAAGAGCTGATGCTATTCCAGAGCTCCTGGGTTTCAGCTTGATTTCCTCACCCCTCAGCTCCCTGCCCCTGTTGACAGCAGCACAGGCAGAAATGCCTGCCTGTCACCAGCTGGCTGAAAGCCATCTCATGCTCCAAGGTAGAGCCACTGGTCCCCAGAGCCTGTCCCTGCTGCTCACCAGCCGCTCACCCCAAAGCAGCTCAGCAGGCAGATGCAGGCAGGGGGCAATGGCTGCCTTGCTGCCTCCTCAGGGAGAGAGCCAGGCAACAAGGCTGCCCCACGCCAGCACCTTCCCTGACTCACATGGACAGAGGCATGGAGGGAACCTGGCCAGGGACAGCCACACCAGCCTGCAGGCTTACAGGGACCCCAACACCCAGCCCAGAGCTCCAGCTCCCACCAGCCATGTGACAGGTCAGCTGCTCCGGAGCAAAAGGCACAGCCAGGACAGGTCCTCGCACCAGGATCCAGCAGCAAACCAGGCAGCCCCTGTGCAAGCAACCATCCAGCTACCAGCAACCCCACACCGGCTGCCTGCATTCAGCCCCCTGCTTCAGGAACAAGCCCAAGGGGGGGTGGAAGTTCATTAGGGCTTCTTGCAAACCCAAAGACTGCCCAGCTTGCCCCCGCTGTCAGGCCAAGATGTCCTGTGAAGCCCAGACCCTGCCTCTCCCAGGCACACACACACCTTTGCAAAGGCACGCTCGTGCTGAGCAACTGAGAGCAACCTCCCCATCCTCCAGCCCCAAGCAGTCACCAACACAGCTCCTTCCCAAGCTGCAGAACGTCACCTGAGCCAAAGACTTTCCAAGTGCCTTACAAACACACAGCCTTGGGAAGGTCATAAAGAAAAAGGATCCAAGGCCACAACGTGAGAAACCTGATCACCTTCCATGACAGTAACCTGCTGGGCTGATGAGGGGTGAGTGGTGGACACTGTCTACCTGGACTTCTCCAAGACTTTTGATATGGTTCCCCACAGCCTCCTCTTAGAGTATCTGCTGTGCTACCACCTAGGCAAGCGGTGGTGTGGTGGGTGGGGAGCTGGCTGACGGGCCATCCCCACAGGATGCTGGAAAATAATTCCTTTGTAAACTGGCAAATGATCACAAGCAGGGTCCCCCAGGGATCAATGCGGGGCCCAACACTGTTTAATCTCTTCATAAGTGATCTGGATGATGAGATCAAGTGCATCCTGATGAAATTTGCAGATGACACCAAATCAAGTGGGGAAGTAGACACTCCAGAAGGGAGAGCCACCCTGCAGGAAGACCTAGACAGGCTGGAAGAGTGAGCTAACAAGAACCTCATGAAGTTCAGCTAGGACAAGTGTAGGGTCTTACCCCTGGGAAAACATAACCCAAGAGTGCAGCACAGACTGGAATCCACCTGGCTGAACAATAGCTCCATGGAAAGGGACTTGGGGGTCTTGGTGGACAATAAGCTCAAGTATGAGTGACCAGTGTGCTGCAGCAGCAAAGAAAGCCAACAGGATGCTGGGTTGCATCAACAGGGGCATCGCCAGCAGAGATAAAGAAGTCATTACTCCACTCTGCTCAGTGCTTGTCAGGCCACCCCTGGAATACCGTTCAGTTCTGGTCCCTGCTATACAAAAAAGATACAGACAGGCTGGAGAGGGTCCAAAGAGGGGCCACAAAGGTGATCCCAGGCCTGGGAAGCCTGCTGCACGAGGAAAGGCTGAGAGAGCTGGGCTTGTTCAGCCTTGAGAAAAGAAGGCTCAGGGAGGACCTTATTGCCATGGTCCAGTACTAAAAGGGCAGCTATCAAGAAGATGGAGATCTCCTGTTTACAAGGAGTCACATGGAAAAGACAAGGGGTACTGGCAGCAAGTTACTCCTGGGGAGATCCTGACTGGACACCAGAAGAAAATTTTTCACAATGAGAACAGTCAGCCATTGGAATCATCTCCCCAGGGAAGTGGTGGATTCCAGCACACTGGACACCCTGCACCTGACAGGGTGCTGCGGCCTCTCATCTAAACCATGTTCTTACCTAGAAAGGTCGGACCAGATGATCCTTGAGGTCCTTTCCAACCTGGCAGTCAATGATTCTATGAACTTACCCAGGCAGGATTGGAGTCACCCTGAGGGACAGCCCTGAGTAGGGATCCCTGAGCAGTGCAGCCACCCGCACCTTCCCAAACTCTTCTGCACCACTCAGCCTTCCTGTACCACCCCGACCACCCCTTTCTCAACACAGTCACCACCTAAGGAGGACTGAAGGTGCCCAGGCTCCATTGGCACAACTGTCCCAGAGGAGACACATGCTCCCCTGAGCATTTCACAGTCATCCCACCCTGCATCCACAGCACCCAGCCCAGCCCAGGGGCTGCATGGGAGCTGCAGCATGCAGGAGCCTTGAGGCTCCCCACTTTTGCCCTGCTTCAGTGCAAAGCAGCAGAACTGGGCAGGGAAGCAGCACTGAGGTGGAAGCCCCAGACAAAAGGGTCAACAGAGCTTCAAGATAACTTCCCTCCCCAGGGTGAGGGTGTCAGTAATCTTGGGCAGAGGAACCCCCAATCAGGATTCAGTGATACTTGGAGACACCCAGGGGTGCCCTTCTGCCCTGAGACAGCGTGCTGCAGCCAGCAGGGTGGCAGGACCTCCCCCCGTGCTGCCTGGGGAGGATGCAGGCAATGCCAGAGCAGACAGGCAGCGGCACTGGGGATGGTACCCAGAAAGCTCCACCTCTGCCAGTTGCTTAGCGACCAGTATCTCGGAGGAGCCACCTCGCCTCCATCCCTGCCAGCAGCACCAGCTCTGCTGCAGTGGTTCTGGCAGCAGAGGTGAGACCAGAAACCTCCACCTGGTATCTGCCAGCTCCCCCCTTCCCACAGAAGCCCCAGGGACTGGCTGTGCTGGGGCAACACTCCACTGCAATCTGTCCCTGCGTCCCATCGGCCCCCACATCGCCGCCCCCAGTCTTGCCTCAGCCCCAAGGCCTACAGGAAAAGGAGCAATGCTTTTAGATGAGACAGACCTCCCACCCCAAGTCCAGTTGCTGCCTCCAGAGCTGATAAATGCTAGACAAGGAAAGGAAAAGGACAAATGGAAACCACTTCATGCCATCTGAGCCCACCTCAACCAGTCAGCCCAGCTGACCAGGAAAGAACATCTCCCCCAGGATCACACAGCCTGCATTCCTGCAGACACTGACAAGCCTGGGAGCCCCATGCTCTGGTCAGCATCATCCTTCACAGCTTGGCTTCCTCCTAGCAAGCCCACAAGCTGCAAAGGGCACATCACAAGCCTCAGCATCACTGTTGCTTCCAACTGATAAACGCCAACCTACTTGGGGATACTCTCCAAATACCTTAAAATTCCTTTGCAGGGAAGAAAATGCTACAAGTTCACAGGAAGAAAAGCAGCAGATCGGTCAGTGAAATAGGCAGGAGCTGAAGCTCAAGGAAGATAATTATTCTTGTGAACATCGTTTTGGACACTGCCTGCAATTCATGCTACTGTTCATCTCACTTCTGAGTGAAGACAGCTTAGCTGGCTGAAAAGAGGAACAGGAAAATCAAGACTAGAGAATAGACCTGGGGTTCCTTAAACTATCCCCAGCACTGGTGTCTCTAGCAGAGGTCCTGCTTCTCGTGGGTCAGAGCTAGACAGCAAATCAAGCTTTTCTTGGCATCTGAAAATCTGATCAATCATCAGTACTGCAAGAAATCAATGTGACCACAAGCACATTGCCCCAGAGTCTCACTAAAACAGCTGAGGGGCTTCCACAAGCTTCCAACTCTGCAGTGACAGCCTCCTGGCAGCTTCACACTGGGTTCCAGCACCACAGAAGGCAAAGGCCCTATCCATTAAAGTAGCCCAAAATACCTGCAGTTGGGTCTCCAGAGGCTGCTCTCCCAAAGGTGCACCTCCCCTTGCACCCAGGGCCATGCTGGATGGCAGGGGAGAGGCTACTGGTGGGCACGGTCCAGCATCCCATGCCCAGCTCATTCACCAGCATCATTGAAAACAGCTTTTTCAGTTAAAATATCCCAGGTGAGTTGTTTTGAGTTTTTTTTAAGATATGGGAAGGAAATACTTCATGCAACAAAATGACTGTTTTTTAAAACAAGCAAAACCCCTATTTTTCTTTGAATACAGGTTTAATTGGGTACAGAGGACTGGTCACAGGCACCAGCAGGGACAGGGCAGCAACCAGGAACAGCAGTGGGCTGCTCTGCTCAGGCCCACACCATGCTCACAGGCAGGTGGCTTCTGCTGGGGACAGAGCCACTGACACCTCTCCAAGCTCGATCCAAGACTACAAACAATGCCAATGGCTGGGACTTATTCCATCTGCTTTGTAACACTCCCAAATACACAGCTTAACGTTCCTTCTTTGAACTGAAAGTCAAGGTCTGATTTACCCCTCAGGTGCAGGCAGGACTCTGCCAGCTGCAGGCAGCGGCACCCCACTGCAGGCAGACAGCTGGGTGGGTGCAGGTCCACCCCCCTGCCTGGGCTCACAGACCCCACACAGGAATCCAGCCCAGGGATGACACCAATTGTGTCACTTCATTTTAACCCTCTTCAACCCTGGCACTGCTCCTCCATTTCCATGCAACCAGAGGCCAGCCCTGCCCGAGGGGTAGAAAGAATCAGTCATTAGATGATGTACACATACATTCCTGGTTCATTTAGGTGATGGACATGCACATTCCTGATGAACAGCCGTACAAACCCACGCCAGGTCAGTGAGCAGAGACTCCCAGTCACCACTGCAGAACTGCTCCAGCCTGGCATTTCCCCACCCAGCATCCTCCAGGCGTCACCCGGGGGGGGGTCCCATGGCACCAGGCCCTCCCAGGCATGAGAGAGGCAAGCCAACGCTGCTGGTTTTCCCTTGTTCCCCCCCAACCCTTTCATTTTACCTCTTGGACAATCCCGAGCAGTTGTTTTTCTCAGCTGTTTAATCTCTCTCCTGCTGCCAGAGGATGTACACTTAGTGCCTGCAGAAGCTCATCTGGCTTCCATGCGTTTCAAATTCCACCCTCAGGCAGGTGACAGGTATTCAGGGAACCCGGACAAATAAGTGACAACAAAAGGAAGGGCTTGGGGAGCAGCTTTCAAAAAAGTAAAATAAAGTAAATAAAGGGGAAAAAAGAGCAAACCTGAATGAAGCCTCTCCTCCTGACTCCACCCAAGAGCAGAGCCCCACGTTGGGCAGAGCCTGTGGTGACCACCAGTACCTCCAGCTCAGAGCAGAAGCACAGGGGGCAGGCACCCATTGCCACAGCCGAGCTGGCCTTGTCACAGCACAACCCAAGGGAGAGCTTTGTGTCCAGGACCTGGCTGGCAGAGATGGCAGCACTCCCCAGCACACAGCTTGTGTCAAGCAGTCCCAGGCACAGGCTGGCATGGGTCCTGCCCTCGCAGCTAAACTGGGGCAGCCTCAGCCAGGACTGGGGATGCAAAGGCAGCGGTGGTTCCCAAGTAGTCTGGGCTCAGCCAGGTCCACCCCAGTCTGACCCCTGTGTCCTACACAGCCCAGTGTGGCAGCAGGGCAGTGACACCACAGCTTCAGCACTCTCACCACTGCACGAGGGGAACTCAGGACAGTGGGCAGGACACGCACCCTACAGCCAGGAGGAAGGTGCAGGGGGGGAACAGCACAGGCAGCTGCCCAGAGCTGGGCATGCAGGCAGAAGGCACGGTGCTCTTGCCTGAAAGAGGCATTAGGTGGGTGACAGCCATGTGGGGATGCAGGCAGGGCTGGACCCCTGCAGATCACCAACACGCTGCATCCACTCCCTGGCTGGCACAGCACTACACGCCTCTGCTAGCTGGTCCCTGGTCACACATTAGGGACCTGAGGGTGGCCCGTGATGGGTGCCTTCTAGAAGAGAAGTCTAGATTTCCAAGAGATGAGGCTGCCCATCTCAGTGACCAGGTGGATGAGCCAAGTGGTGGCAAGGCCATCTGCCATCCCAGACAGCCCCTCATCACCCCATCAGCATCACCCCATTGGGCCAGCACATGGGACCCACTTGGAGATGGGTCTGGAGCACAGGCCCCTGATCCTTGTCAGAAGCACCTACATTCATCCATCTTTCCTCTGACCTCAGGGCATCCACCCAGGGCACTGGTGTGGCCACAGCCACAGGGAGCCACTGGCGTGGGGGCTCCAGCACCAGTGCCTCTCGTGATGAGGCATCACACACATTGCTCAGCACTGCATCCCCTGCAACAGCACCAGGGACAACCACTGGTGGCAGCAAAGGGTGGGACAGCAATCTGCCTGGCATGGCCCCAGCATCCACCACATCTCCCCAGCGGCTGAACATCTCAGTCTCCTCGGCAACCTGGGTACCAGCACATCCTTATTTGCAGCTGAGCGGTCTCGTGCAGCAAAAGCCATGCTGAATCTGTAGCAGGGCTACAGCAGCCCTCTCCTTCCCCCACCCTCCTGCCCTTTTCATCCAAAATTCATCATTAAAACATAACCTGTGGTGAGGAACAAGGTGCCAGGGGAGCAGTAGCACTCCTGCTCACCCCACCAATCACCACACGGTTTACTGGGCACCGCTGGGCTTTTGGCTGGAGGAAAGTGGAATCTGTGCAGCAGTCACATGTGGACTGATGGATGCCATCTCGAATGGCCTGAGCCATTACGCGCACATGGGAGCAGGGCGAGCATCCCTCGGGTGACACCAGTGGTAAGGAGACCTAATCTCACTCTCCATCTAGCATATTTGGTGGCCTCAGAGGCTCCAAAAACTCCTCACCAAAGTGAGAAGCTCCCTCCAGTGCCCTGTCAGTTTCCCCATTGCCCTACCAAGAGTCCTGCCGCCTTTGTGGCGGGGAAGAACACAAGCCAAGACCCGAGTCCCAGGGTGCCATACAGCTCCATGAAGAACTGGCCCTTTCCAGAGGTCCCTGAGCAATGCCACAGTAGAGAAAATACCAGTCATGCTGAGTACCTCCTCAGCAGGCCGAGATGCTGTACCCAGAGGCATGAATGCACTCAGCCCCCACGGGAGGAGTATCTGCTGGGGAGGTACCAGGGAGGCAGGCGAGCCCCAGCACCCCAGACCTGCGCTCTGCATGGGTCTGAGCCTGGCGAGCTGCAATGAGTGATCATGCCCCACAGAACTTGTTGGCCTCCCACAGAGAAGCTCTCAGCACCTGCTCTTGGAGCTGCTGAGGATGGGAAATGGCCCAAACACTGTTTAATCCCTTCAGCAACAGGAAGGAAAGTCAAGAAAAGAAAATCAAAAGCCTCTGTCCCAGAACAGTCATTGTCCCAGCAAGGGCTGCAGGGGAGCCAGGCTGGAAGAAGCCCAGAGAGGTGCCAGCATCAGCACCCACCCGTTGGAAGATCATGCTCTGGAGCATAGCCGTGCCAGGGCCAGGTGCTCTCTTGCATGTGGTCCAGCCTCTGCATCCACCCCTGGGAGTCCGTCCTGCAAGTCCCCATCACACACTGCGCCCGAACAGATGCTGCCTACAGCTCTGCATCCCTTGGGTCCTGCTGTGCCAAAGAAGCTGCTGAAATACCAGCTCCTGGGGCAAGTCCTCCTCCACAGGGATCTGAGAACGGAGAGCTCTTCCACCCAGCCCTAGTGGGATCACCAGTTTAGCAAGGCAGAAGCCCATCCCAGCCCTTCATACCCTTGGCCAAACCCAGTGATGAGGGTGGTACAGCATGTGGGAACAGAGCTCTCCACCACAGAGACCTGCCAAGGACTTGGGTGAGTGCATGGCCACCAGAGCACCAAGGATGCATCTCCCAAGGATGCTTCCCAAAGAAAGCCCCACCTCCTGCTGCCCGACCAGGCAGCACCATATGCCAAAGGTGGGGACGATCACAGCCCCAGCACGGCTCTCAGGCAAAGCAGCCTCCAGCTGCCAGGCAGAGGGGTCAGAGGCAGGGGAGCATCCCAGCTCTCCCTTGCACAGGGGAAGCCCAGCTCCTAACTGACGTGATGCAGAAGAGGTTAACAGTATCAGCCAAAGCAAGCAGAGTGTCTGGCCAGCAGCCAGCCTTTCTCAAGCTCAGTTTGAGGGAGCTGGCAGCTCTCACCAGCCTTCAGGGCGCACATTGCCACATACCGCAAACCTGTTTGCTCAGCCCAGGCCAAAGCAGCTGGGATGGCATGGAGCAAGCTTCATTGACCAAGACACGTCTCACAGTGAGGATGGGCCCCAAATCAAGAGGAAAGTGCACGAGCAGCCCCAAGGCAGGGCGGGGGGAGCAGGCACAGCACTGCCCTGGCACCCGCCGCAGGCAGCACTGCCAGCTCCCACCGGCTGTGCCAGGGTCCCATCACTGCCTGGGGTGAAGGGCAGGGGGGAAACCACAGCTTCATCTTCCCAACTACTCCATATGACAGACCAACAGCATTTCTCAGGCAATAGGTGATCCGTGCGGTGTCCCTGGCCAATTCTTCTAACCAGGAGCTGATCCTCCCCAGGGTGCTGGGGAGGGACCTCAGCAGCTGCTCTGTGCTCCTCTGCACTCCGCAGCCATTGGAAACGCCCGCGAGCAGTTACTGGTCTAAACCATCTCAGTGCTGCACCCGGCAGCGCAGTGGCTCTGCCCGGGGATGGGGCTGTCACCCGCAGAGCTGGCTGGGCCCCAACCACCCCTGCGTGCTTTTTTGGAGGGAAAAGGGGCTGCTCAAGAGGTGCCATGGCCAAATGGAGCCATGGGCGCAGGTAGGGACCAGGTTCTCCAGGGAGATGCTGGGACCACCAGCACTGCAGCCATCCCTTCCCTCCTACTCCAACCCTTGTGTAGGGATGGCTCTGGCGTGGAGCCTAGGGCTGTTCTGGTGCAGCAGAGGGAGGGAGGGAGACAGAACCAAAGGCTGCTCTGGTAACAACCAGCGCTCTGAACACAGATGACCCAGCTACAGACATGCCCCATGGCTGACCACTGCAGAGCACCAGCAAGGCACCTCAGCTACACAACTAGAAGCAGGCAGGGGTGTTGCAACCATGTGGCCCACTCATCTCCAGGGAATGGTCTTCCTCTGCTGGCTAGGGCGAAGAGCAGCTCCTGTCCCCACCGCAGGTCACCTGCTGCCTCTGCAGCAATCACAGCTCGCAGACAAAAGCAAACAGAGGAAGGCAGAGACCACAGGTTCAGCCATCTTGTGCTGGGATGTGGTGGCCAGGGGTGTGCAAGGAGAACACAGGACCAGACACCCTGGAACCCACTAGGCCAGCCTGCGAGCAGTGTGTAGGAAGAGAGGAGCTTGAGTAGATGAAGAGCACCGAGAGCAAGGGAAGCCACCAAAGGAAGCCAGCTCAGGCATGTGCTCAGCCCTGCCTGCTCCTATATTCTCCTTCCTTCCAGGGGGAGGCCCAAGATCTCTGCCTACAGTCATCGTCCTCTGAAGAGCCCTGTTTGGGGTCTAAAGCAGTGGCTACAAAATGCCATTTTCCCCCAGGTAATGGTCATGTCTTGTGCACCACTTCCAAGAGGAATGGAGTAATTCAGCTGGAAGGGACCTACTTCATCCATCAGCCCAACTGATGGATGACCATCTCCTTCAAGCGGGCTCCCAACAAGAGAGTTCCTTTCCCTTCACCCTTGCCTATCAAATCCCCGCAGCAAACTATTCATGACATCCAGGAGGTAGGATCAGATGTGAGGGAATACAGGGAAATGAGAAGCTCAACACCAGCATGATGACTGTGCCACAATGGGAGTGTCACCAACACTTCTAGAAGCAGTAGGACACCTCCCTCGGCACAAAGCAGCAGCTGGCCTAGGCTGTGCCAGCAAGGCTTCGCTTGCCTGGACTTGCCAGGGAGCCAAGACCCACAAGCGACTGGCACGCGGCTGGGGGAGGCTGTCTAGGGCATAGACCCATGGAGCAGTTCTGCTGTGCAAGTGCTTCCCCAAGTCCTTGGTACTGGCTCACAAGACACAATTGACAGAGGGACACATGAAACCAAGGACACTCAGACCTGGGCCACTGACTCCCAGCTGCACCCAGGACACCAAGGCCACCAGCAGAAGCGAGGGGTTGGCTGGGTACCAGGGGTGACCACGGAGGTGGTATATGTCCTCCTGCCCCCCGTGCCACCCCGGTGGGAGGCAGGGACTCATCCCCAAGCAGGGGCAGAGCTTCCTGCCAGGCACTGCCCAGAAGCTGAACATTCCCACGCTGGTGGAGGCCAGTGCCCAGCCTCCCCAGCAGCCTTCCCTGCACAGAGTCCCAGAGCAGAGGCACATGGGCACCCCCCTCAATCTGGAGGGAAACTGAGGCATGCGGCCATGCAGAATCACATGCAATCCACCACTGAAACTGCGCCTGCACCTCTGCCCACACCAACTCCACAACAGGTCTTCCAGCACCCAAGCTCTGCAGCACACAGAGATGTGACAAGAATCCCTGTCATTGCCCCCACTACAGACACAAGGCCCTGGACATGGGTGGAGCTGGCACCTTGCTGGGTCCACAAGGAGCCCTCCTGGAGGGCTTTGTGGCCATCTCCGTCTCTGCTGGTGACAAACTACTCGTAAAAAGTAACAAACTGCCCACACCCAGGGCACTGCTGCCTCGTGCAGCTGCATGGATCTGGCAAGTGCCAGGGCCCGCGCTGCTGCCACCCAGGGAAGGGCCAGGGCAGTGGGGTGGGCTGTAGCCACAGTTCCTTGGCCTCTGTTCAGACGCCGCCACCTTCCTCCCATCTCGGGCCCAGGGTGAGCTCCTGCGCTTGCCCCTGCCCAGGGAGCGAAAGCAGGAGCTGACCTTGTCCTCCCAGCTCCCCCGGTGGAGGCTGTGCGGAGCAGCTCACATCCCCAAGGATGACATCATGCAAACTGGCTGTGCACCAGGGCCTGGAGTGGAGTCACCCACCTGGCCAGGTGGATCCCAGGGATCTCCAAGGTGGCCTGGACCACCAGCCCTCACCTCATCCAGGAATCCCAGCAATCTCATTCCGCAACTCAGAGCTATCGCTCTCCCCTCCCATCCTCTGCTCCCAGCTGCCCGTCGGTGCCAGCCTCCCTGGGAAGTGCCCCAGGCCCGGGACTGACACCCTGGGCTCAGATCCACACCTGACACAATACAAGGTCTGGTTTGCTAACACCCTGAACTTCTCAAGCCCCCTGCACGAGGGGAAGCACTGGAACATGTAAGCGTGACTCCCAGAGCCCTTCCATCCGTGGGCAAAGGCTCAGGCAGCCGCCAGGAGCCCTTCTGCTGCCAAAGGAGCTGTTGCCCAACTTCTAACTAAACCATGAAAAAAACCTCCACACATAAAGAAAGCCAGCACAAGCACGAGCCCAGGAGCTTTGTGTGTCGGTAGCAGCAGGCCAGACTTCCAGCCCTGCTGGGGGTTCCTGGCAGACGCCACCCTGCAGCATCAGCCCTGTGCTCAGCAAACCCTTCTACGCCACAAAATCCACTCAGCCGTACGTGGGATCTGGGAAGGAGAATAAAAGCTTTCAGGATAAACTCACACTGCTTCCACAGGCTGCTCTCAGCACTCTGCTCGGGCACAATTCAGAACCTGCGGAGAAGAAATCAGCTTTGGTTAAAAAGAAGAGAAGAAAGCCCTTTGGAGAGACGATGGCGAGAGCACAGGGGACATCAGCCAGGCACCTCGTCACAAGATGGTGCCTGCACAGTTCGAGCACGGCGTTCTTGCACATATCTGCTAGCCAGAGAATGCAAACTCCAGATTACGTTAGATGCCACTTTTCTCTCCAAAAGACTGATGTGAAAACAGCACCTTCTCACGCAGCATGTGCTGCGAGCCAGCTCTGCTCATTTGAGTGATAAAAGCAAATATTTACTCCAGGCAGTGCTGCAGAGCCAGCACACCTCCGAGGAGTGGAACACATACCGGCACTACCCAAGTTCACCTTCTGGGGCCACCTGTGCCCACCCCATTGTCCTGTCCCTCCGGCTCACTGGCGTGGCCTCTGTGGCAACGCCACAGCCAACACCTGCTCAGCGGGACTTACACCCCGGTAATGCTGCAGGTCAGCGGCGTGGGGCTGATGGCAGCCAGCCCTACTCACTCAGCCATGGAGTGATCAGCAGCTCTGGCAGACCAGGAGTAAAATCAGCAGTTTTAATAGGAACAGACCAAACCCTGCAACAGCATTTCCAGGGCCACTTTTAGATGACAACTGCATCTACTGAGGGAGGAAAAACCGCCCAGCAGGCACCACAGTTACATGGAGGAGGAAGCATAGTCCCATAGCATGGCAGGGCCACCTCATGCTTTTCCAGGGGTTAACTTCCAAACACACCTTCGATGGGCAAGGACCATCCTCCAGAAAGCACAGAAGCAAAGCAGGCAGGCTGACCCGCCTATGCAAAGCACCCACTGCTCCCATGAATCGAGTCAAAACCTTCCACTCTCTGCAAGCCAACATCAGCTGTGTGCAGCCCGGCACAGCTCGCCCCGGGTGACACTGGTCCACAGCAGCTTTCCCAGGAGCTCGTTCTGGGCATCAAAGCTGCTCCACTTCCCATTTGGACAGAGTGCCCCAGCAGCACAGCAACATGCACCATGGAGCTACCATGCTGAGGCTCCAGCCATCCTCTTCCGGACAAGGACAGGACCTGCTGCTGTCCCCCAGGCAGAAGACTTGATGCAATAAGGCCAGGAGCTTCAACAACTCTAAGGAAACAAAATCACCTTTGAACAGGGAGAAACTGCACCCCAAGTGATTTGGATGAGAGATATGGAAAGGAGGGGGTTACAGCCACCAAGGGGTGCATGGTCCTGTCCCGGCTCTGCCGCTGTCACACAGGGGGAAGCACGAGCTGGATGTGATCACACACTGGCACTGGGCATGCTCTCATACACCCCTGCCACCAGGGACAGATTCCTTTGCAGCTATCATGCAGCCTGGTTTTACTCGCTCTGCTGTCCCCTGTGCAGGGAGCTGGGCTGGAACGCACTGCCAGGCACCCCTGGAACACCTCCACACCAGTGCCCAGCACGGGAGCTGAACACACGCCCTGGTGCAGAGCTCACTGCTCTCCCAGACCTGGGAGCAGCATTCTCCCAACCCACTCAGGATGGGGCACAGAGTCCACACTGCCCACAGACCAAGGGATGCCACTGGCGCATGGAGGCTACTGTCCCATGCCATTACCTATGTGCCCAGAGCTCACGACAGACCTCTCTCTCCTTCCCCTGCCTCCTCTTCTCACGCAGATGCTGCTGCCCAGAGGTAAGGAGTCAAAGGAGAGGAAGAGCCCAGCAGAAGAGCTCTGCCCTGTCCCAGCAGCAGCACACACAGCTGCCCCCACAGGCCAAGCTGATCCAGGGAATGGACTCCAACACCATCAGCCCCTGCTCCCACCCACAGACAGTCACACAAAGCCATGGAGATCTGTGGGGCTCTCTCCCCTCTGTGGCCCTGATTCTATTCTGCCAAGCCCAGCAATTTTTGTGGATGCCCTGTGCTCCTCCCAGGTTCGTACACTCGGCTTTCTCCACATCAAGGGCACATCAGGAGGTGCACAGCAGAGCTGGGCAGGCAGACACACAGCCAGGCACAGGAGCAGCCAGCTTCTGGTAGCCCCAGAAAAAGAGGTATCGTGCCAGCAGCCCCAGCACCCAGGAGTCACCAGGGCTGCACCCTGCTCCTCCTGTGAGGACGATGCAGTCACCAAAAGCAGGGCGGTGGCACTCAATGCTCCCCAACCTACCTGTGTTAATACTGCCAAACAAAGCCCCTGCTCTTCCCATCAGGCACTGACTGTCCCTCCTCCCCAGATTCCACTGCGTGAAGCAGCGCTCACTGGGGCTGCATGGCAGCAGGCTCTGAGCCATAGACATTTTGGGATCTGAGCTACAGCATCAATCAGTATCATATCAATGAAGTGTGCTGAGCATACAGGCAGGGGGAGCAAGACCCTCCCCCAACTCTGCTCACTTCTGTCTGCAAAGCTGCAAGCAGCTCCCCATAACACCCCAGCTAGCAAAACCCATGCTAGAGCACATCGCGGCCGCCTGTCACGGAGCCCTCCCCAGCGCCAGGCGGGTGCACAACCATCTCGGCCACAGACAGTGCCCCAGGCTTGAAAACATCTCACAGTGACCCACATTGTCACAGCATCATCACCACAAACATCCAGCCCGACCCTGACAGGGCGAGTGCTGTGGCAGCAGACGCTGGGACACTGATGGCAGCCAAACAAAGGCTTGGGTCCATGCAAGGGCAGGTCCTGCCCAGCGCCACTGGCAGGTTCGCTGCTGGCTGGGGCTAGGAGGGAGCCATATGCTGAGTCCAACTCACTCGAATCTAATGCCAGCACATTGCAAAAATGCTTACGAGTCCAGTAAAGGGCAAGGAAGGGGACAAGGATTCGCACTGTCCCCCCTTCAGATGTCCACCAGAGTAGAAACATAAACAGGGCAGCACAGTAGATGCAGGGCAGCTTAGCTAAGCAGGACCAGAAAGCAATCCAGCTGTGTCGGCTCCACCCTGCACCAGGATCACAGCAGCTCCGGCGAGCAGAGAAGGAACAGCCCAGCCAGTGCCCAGCAGATGACCATCAACCACAACACCACGGGCCTTCCAGGTTGCCCTGCCCTATGCACACCAGGCTGCCATAGCCAGCAGCACTGTGCCACGGTGGGACCGAGCTCCAAAAGGCTTTTGCAGCAGCACAGGAGTGGCCAGGTGGGCTTACAGAGATGGTGGAATTTGCCACCCAAACACAGCATGAACAGCTATGCTTTCTCTACATGATGTAGTACCTTCAACAGCCACCCTAAAGTCAGTTACATTTCTTACAGGTGTATCACACACGAGACGAAAGTGACCAACAGGGACTTATGCCATACTACCAGAAAGCATTTTTTGGCTCCTTGAAGAGCCCCAGTGAATTTGCAGAGGTGACAGCCCCTGCCTCACATAGGCATGCACAGACCCAGAGCAGACTTCAAAGGAGATTTCTCTTGTTCTGGCCAGTTCACTCTGCAGGACCTTCATCTGTCAGGACCTGCAGTAAATCTCCTAAAAGGCAACACTGCTGAGAAGTCAGGCTGGGTTTTCCACCCCAAGTTCACCATCACTGTTGGGTTTGTATCTGTGTCACAAACTGCAGTGGCAGACCCAGCTGTGTGACACCCCCCAGGCCTTAGCACGGCACCACTCTACACTGAGACCTTTGCCATGTCCCTCTCACCACCAGCACAGCAGAGACCCAAAGCTCTGTCAGGTGCCACAGCATCCCATGCTCAGCAGGAGCTCCTGCCAGCAGAAACACTGTCAGATAGTGTGGCCAAATAGTGGACCTAATTAGAACATGTAATTGCTTCTCCCACACACAAGGGTGCTGCTTCCCCAACAGGAGAGAACCCGCAGGACCCCTCCCAGCACTGCAGCCCTCCATGCACGGGTGACGGTCCTGTGTGGATGGGCAGAAAGAGGATGCAAAGGGCTGGTCCACCCCCTGCAGCCTGCCAGGGCATGCACCTGCCTGCCTCCACCCGGCCAGGATGGCTTTCTGCTGGCACTCACCCCAGCAAGTCCCATTAGGTGACTACAAAGGGAATGTGTCATTTAAAATGCACAATCAGATTGCCCGGCCCCCCTGCCCATAACAAAATGTCTCGTGAAATGGCTCATTCCACTCTCCCATAGAAACATGNGGAAGGGGGGAAGGAGGAGAAAATGCAAAGCTAAAAATACCTTCTGAAAGATACCATGACAGCAACAGATTCACAGGGAAATGAGGTGGGAAGGGGGCTGTGAATGTGCTAAGATCCTGTTTCATCTCTCCTCAGCCACCTAAAAAATCCACCGGAGGCAGAAATGATACCTCAACATTTTCTTTGTGCGAGAGATGACTCCACCCTGTGTTTTGCTCTCCATCTGATGCTCGGGGAGGATAGCGGCACGCAGCTCAGCTCTGCTGCCAGGCAGCGAGTGGCCCGGCAGTGGGTTAGTAGGAGCAGCGGGAGGAAGGAGCGGTGGGTGGAACCTGGCAGCAGGGCTGCGCTGTGAAGCCTCATTCAGCATCACCTCAAACGCAAGATGCCTTTTACACCAGAGCAGCACTGGCTTCCACCTCATCCCCAGGACCCTGCAGAGGAGAATCGGCCTTTGGGACCAAGAAGGAACGGACCAGGGACAGCAAGGTCCAGCGAGACAGCTGCAGGGTTCAGTTGAGCTGGTGGGCTGGTTCCCGAAAGGGGGATGGAGCAGATACTGAACTGCTACCGTGGTTCATCTCGACAAAGAGGCCAAGTACCCAGTAAAACTGCTGACCTGCTGGCAATGGCAGATCTGCAGCTTCAGCCTCATTTGTCTCGTGTTTTGAGCACAATAGAGCCAGCCCGGGCTCCCCTCGCCCTGTGATCACACCAGCTCCTGCCCAGGGCAGGCCAGCCTGGGCCCCCAGGGAGCCAGTGTTGCCCTCCAGAGGGCAAAAGGCAGACCATCAGCACAAGATGGGGAAAAAATTCTCTTCCGGAGCATAATGATCCAGATGTTAAGGCTCTGGTGCTACTCCCACTCTCCCAGGGAGCAAACCTGGGAGTAAGCAGGCACATGGGCATGCACACAAGGTAGGCAGGGCACTGGCTGATCCTCAGCTTCTACCCAGAGGACTCTGAGCTGTACACTGGGATGAGCAGACATGAAGTATCTGTATCAGATCTGGGGTGACTGCCCCTTTCCACACAGTCCCACAGCTCTCTGTCTAGCGCCGGTAGAGCAAACCTTGTCTCCTGTCCCAGTTGTACCAAAGCTCAGCCCAATGGCTTCTGGCACAAATGCCTCCATGCACCCCCAAACAGTTCATCTCTTTGGAGCAAGGCAGGGCAGAGGGAGCAACTACCATCCCAGACCAGGGACATCCATGGGGCTGGAGCCCAGCATCTCGCTCTGCACCAGGGACATGCTGTGTGAACAGGAGAGCTGGTGCAGAAAGCAGCCACTGCTTCCATGATGGAAGATGTGGTTGCTCAGATCTCCTTCTCTTTCCTTTAAGGCATGCTTAGGTCCCGGACCACCCACAAGCTTCCATTCAAGGGTTGGGAGGAGAGAAAAGATGGATCTGCAACCACAAGGAAATACTGCAACATATCCCCACGAAGGACAAGTCTTCTCTCACCATGCTTCCCATCTCCTGTAATCCATACGAGGTGATGTGCATGAGAAAGACTGGCACACTTGGTAAGCTGCCTCACTGGGAGCAGTGATGCTCAACTTTACAGAGTCAAATGGCCCAAGTGCTGGAAAGGAGCTCCCAAGGGACACTGTCCTCCAGTTCCCACAAATACATACAACTCCTTCCAGGCTCAAGTAACAGCACGAGCCAACAGGGAGTGTGATTCCAGGCTCAAACCCCAGTGTCCCCATGCAGAAGGAGATAGCCAGGGCCAGCCCCTCTGCCTGGCACAGAACCTCACAGGTCTCCCCGGCACCATCACACTGGCTGTGACAAACCCAAACCTGCTGACTCAGAGCCTCCCAACTGCTCTCAGGAGAACAATAACACCACGCAGCCATCGCTGTCACAGCCTCAGCACAAGCACATTTTTAGATGTTGTGTGAGAGCCATGTATATGTAGCTGCACAAGTCCTCCTTGCACAGGAGCTTCCAGCAACCAGGGACTCAGGAACCTTTGCTGTTTCATGTATCTTCTTTTACATCTATGCTTAAAACAGAGCTTCAGACTCAGCTCAGACCTCCAAGTGACAGGCACCGCATGAAAGTCTACTACATAGCTAAACACAGGCCTTGCAGGCGCCCACGCTGATCTGCTGCAAAGCCTGTACTCAGCCCAGCTCTCCCAGCTTGCTTCCCATCGGTATCCCAGCCGTCACTCAGGCGCTGCGGCACCGTGCCCAAGGCAGCAGGGAAACATCCCTGGTCCAGAGCCAAATGAAATTAAGGCAAAGGACACTCGAGTGATGTCTGCGAGACTGGGCAGGAACCTTGGAGCAAGCCTGGGAAGAGCCAAGCCCACCTCCTGCCCTTTAACCGACAGGTCATTCTCCAGGACTTCCTAACGAGCTATGGGAAAGAGTTCCTTTTTAGGGACAAAATTAATCAGGCACCTGACTGGTCCCTATGTCTGTCTCCGAAAACCTCCAGTAATGCAGAAGTCCTCAGCAGTGCTAGAGCAAGGAGGAAGGCACCACAGTTACCCAACGCTGGAGTTACACACAGGCCGAGGGCTCAGTGCCGCTGGCAGAACGTGTGAAAGGTTGTTCTGTAAATAAGTGAGAGACCCAGCTCCTCACCAGACCAAGGTCATCACCCAGAGCTTAGCAGGGACACCCACTGCCTGGGGGGAGAATATTGATTTTTAAGTTTCCCCATTCTACACTGCAGTGACTTCTTCAGCTGACCTGGCCACCCCTCCTGGCTGCCCACATGCCAGAAGACAGCCTAGAAGATTGTTGTGGTGGTGGCAACTACGGCAGCAGCCCAGGAAAGAGGGCCCAGCAAGCTCCATGTCTGTACTGGACAGGAAAGGTACCAAACCTTCACCCTGCACGTGCCAGAATAGACTCTCTCTACACTCATGTTTTTTGACCAGAAATACAACACTGGAGTTCAAAAACCTTTTTTTAGAAGCTTCCTCCAAAACAAAACATCTCAATCCAAGAGTTTTGGAAAATGCTGATTTCTCAAAAATTCATAAAAATTCTGGCCAGTTCTAGCTAAAATATCAACAAGCAATCAAAACAGCAGGGGAAGAACACGTTACCTGCAGCCAAGGGTACCCTACCATCAGCACAAACACCCTCCAAGACGCCCTGTACCCCAGCAGCTCAACTCAGGGGTCTGCTGCTTACAGTGATGTCTGGTTTAAGGAGTTAAAATTGTGTGGCTTACACACTGAAGGGAAGGGATGGCATCCAGGGGGACCTAGACAGGCTGAAGAGCTGGGGCAGTGCAAACCACATGAAGTTCAACAAGGCCCAGGGTAAGGTCCTGCACATGGGTCAGGGCAATCCCAAGCACAAATCTGGGCTGGGTGAAGAATGGATTGAGAACAGCCCCAAGGAGAAGGACTTGGGGTGTTGGGTGAGAAGCTCACCATGAGCCAGCCGTGTGCACTTGTAGCCTGGAAAGCCCCGGGATCCTGGGCTGCATCTCCAGAGCGTGAGCAGCAGGGCCAGGGATGGGATTCTGCCCCTCTGCTCCACTCTGGTGAGACCCCCCCTGCAGTGCTGGGGCCAGCTCTGGGGTCCCCAACACCAGAAGGACACGGAGCTGTTGGAGTGAGTCTAAAGAAGGGCCATGAAGATGATCAGGGTGGAGCAGCTCTGCTCTGGGGACAGGCTGAGAGAGTTGGGGGTGTTCAGCCTGGAGAAGAGAAGGCTCCAGAGAGACCTTAGAGCACCTTCCAGTGCCTGACGGGGCTCCAGGAAAGCTGGAGAGGGACTGGTGACAAGGGCAGGGAGTGATGGGATGAGGGGGAATGGGTTCCAACTGCCAGAGG
>VZRW01011579.1:1368-17380 GCA_013398125.1 Aegotheles bennettii | reverse complement strand
TGGACTTGATGACCCTGGAGGTCCCTTCCAACCACAATGATTCTATGATTCTATGATTCCCACACCCAATCACCCTCCCAGGGAAAGGGAACGGCTTCCAGGAATGGCTGAGGGAGCTGGGGGTGTTCAGCCTGGAGAAGAGGAGGCTCAGGGGGGACCTCCTGGCTCTCTACAACTCCCTGAGAGGAGGTTGGGGTGAGGGGGGGGTCGGTCTCTTCTGCCGTGTCCACAGTGAAAAGACGAGAGGGAACGGCCTGAAATTGCAGCAGGGGAGATTCAGGTTGGACCTGAGGGACAATTCCTTCCCTGGGAGGGTGATTGGGGATTGGAATGGGTTGCCCAGGGAGGTGGTGGAGTCCCCGTCCCTGGAGGTGTTCAAGAGGCATCTGGATGTGACACTGGATGCTGTGGGTGAGTGGGGATGGAGGTGGGGGTTGGACTGGATGAGCTTGAAGGTCTCTTCCAACTTTGATGATTCTGTGATTCTATGATTGTACATGATGAAAACAGGAACGATTCAGTAGTGAATCTGTTTGCAATGTAGACATTGGGATTGGGGATTGTTGGCGAGTGTCTGATTCATCTGGTAGAGTTTGCTGTTGGGCTGGTGAAACCAAACAACCTCAGGCCCATTTGTGTTACCATTGACCATGGTGGTCCCATGCCTAGCACACCCTGGGGGTCATTTGCCCATTTTGCAGGTGCTGTAGAGTTGGGTGGAGCACCTAAGTTGGTGAGGTCCCTTCTGTCCCACACACACCTGAATTTCAAGCCCTTTTTTCCATTTGCTTTCTCATAGGAGCCAACTTGCACTTCGTGAGGAGCCCCCCAGCCAACAAGGTGATAAAAACACGCTACAGGATAGTGAAGAAGAACGTGATGTCTCCAACCTTATCTTCGTTCGGCAACCCCGTTCCCAACTGGAAGACGACAAAGCGCCCTGTGACATCCAGGTACTTCTTCCATTCCTTGACTGCAGCTGGTTGGGACGTGGGAGCCCCAACGTTGGCTCTGTGTTATTACCATGGCATGATGCTTAATTTCTCTATTTGTTTAGCTGCTTCTGGGCAGAGTTTATTGACTTAAAGTGTAAAATCATATTAGTAATCGCGTTAGTCCGCGTTGGTGGCCAACATCTTACTGCGCTCTCCGGCTTCGTATTTATCCCCTGTTGGAATTAATTGTTTCCATGAAGCAGTTAAAGAAGCTGTTTGGAAGATGAATAAATGCACACGGGTCTGCATCAGTCCTGAGCAAACTCACTGCTTGTTTTAGGGATAGATGTAGCCTTTTAATTAGGCGTGATCAAGCCTGTTAATGAGACCTTCCCACTGCTTTAGAACTTTATTGCATGCGTCGATGCCATGGAGGAGCTTATTGGAAGTGTTTTGGAGCCAGATGCCCCAAACCTACACCAGGAGGTTGGTGCAGGCACAAACTTGCTTCTTCCCACCTTAGCTGGATGGGTCCATCTAGCTAAGTCCACCACTAAACCGTCATCCTCCTGGCCCCGTAGCGAATCATTCGTCGTGCCAGCACCCGTCTCATCAAGGGTGTCACCAAAGGATGGTGCTATAACCTTGAATCTGATGTCTGTAGTTTAGCTATGAGCAACCAGCAGCCACGTTAGGTGGTGGAGATGTTACCAGGGAACATCTCAGAGGGCCAAGGCAAAGTGTGTAGAAGCAGAAAGGTCGTTACGGTAATTGATGCTCTAAAAACAGGAGCTGTTGGAGCTGATGGTTTTGGTTATAACCCAGTTTCTGGCTCTTCTTAGGTTGAGAATGACTTCTCCTCCTCCTGAAGTGCTGGTTTGTCACTATCACAGGGAATATTTTGGGCAAAATGAGTTTGCTCTTCTCTGCTATGGGTTTGTGAATTTTAGCTGGAGAAAAAGAGGTTGGAGCAAGGTGGGGGTTGGTCTGGTGAAGGCTCTGGAGCACAAGGAGTGGCTGAGGGAACTGGGGGTGTTCAGCCTGGAGCAAAGGAGGCTGAGGGGAGACCTTCTGGTGCTCTGCAACTCCCTGAGGTGAGGTTGGAGGAAGTTGGGATTGGTGTCTTCTCCCAAGGAACAAGCAGTAAGGCAGGAGGGAATGGCCTCAAGTTGTGCCAGGGGAGGTTTAGATGGGATCTGAGGAACAATTTCTTCATGGAAAAGGCTGTCAGGCTCTGTCACAGGCTGCCCAGGGCACGGGTGGAGTCCTCATCCCTNATCAAATCAAAACCTCCCTTGGCACAACTTGAGGCCATTCCCTCTTGTCCTATCACTTGTTCCTTGGAAGAAGAGACCAACCCCCCATGGCTCCAACCTCCTTTCAGGGAGTTGTTTGGAGCAGGAAGGTCTCCCTCAGCCTCCTTGTCTCCAGGCTGAGCACCCCCAGCTCCCTCAGCTGTTCCCCATCACACTTGTGCTCCAGACCCTTCACCACCTCCGTTGCCCTTCTCTGGACATGCTCCAACCCCTCAATGTCCTTCTTGTTTTGAGTGGCCCAGAACTGACCCCAGGATTCGAGCTGCAGCTTCCCCAGTGCTGAGCACAGGGGGACAATCCCTGCTCTGGTCCTGCTGGCCACACCATGGCTGATACCATCCAGGATGCCATTGGCTTTCTGGGCCACCTGGGCACACTGCTGGCTCATCTTCAGCCACTGTGGATCAACACCCCTGGGTCCTTTTCCACCAAGCAGCTCTCCAGTCTCTCTTCCCCAAGCCTGGAGCATTGCATGGGGTTGTTGTGACCCAAGTGCTGGACCTGGCACTTAGATGACTGACTTTGTTGCCCAGAGAAGTTGTGGATGCTTCATTGGAAGTCTTCTAGGACAGATTGGACAGGCCCTTGAGCAACTTGAGCTAGTTGAAGATGTCCCTGCTAAATGCAGGGGGGTTGGACTAGGTAACCTTTAAATGTCCCTTCCAACCCAAAGCAATCTGTGATTCTATGAACTTCATCCTTAATTAACAGTAGACAACTTGTGCTCTGAATACGTGGCTCAGGTTCATCCACCCCAGTTGTTCCTCCAGATCTTTGACGGTTGATGGATTGAGGACCCATGGTGCAAGATGAGGAGGACAGGAGCTTTGATCAAGGGCTTTGGGCAGGCTTAGAGCTGGCTGCTGGGTGATGGGTCTTGCCCAACTGAGCAGTGATTTTACGGAGGAGCAACCTGGTTTCGGCGCCGCGATTGGCTGAGAGCTCCCATTTGTAGAACAATTTTATCCTTATTAATCTTTGACTTCATTAAATGGTGGAGTTTGGATCTTAGGGCTCTTCCAGACAAATCTTGATAAAAAGCCATCAGCAAATTAAAACAATTATGTTTTAAAGAAGCAATCAATCTCTTACTCAGCCTCCCCATTACCTTCGTTGGGTGTGATCAATCATCTGGGCTGTCTGGAGGAAGCACATGGCAAGTGCTTCTCCTACAGTTCTTATGATTATTCTTTTCTGTATCATTCATAGCATCCTCTTGGACACGTTACAAGCCAGGAGCTGCTTTCTCACTGCTTGGCTTTGCATTTGCTTTGGTTCCATGGTGGTGGGACGCCCTGGACATCCCTGGTGTAGTCACCTCCTCATTTTTATCTCTCGGCGTGCATCATACTGAAAAGTCAACTATTTCTAATATCCTTTTCACCTTGCGAAGTTACAAGGCTGGTGGTGCCACAGTCAAGTGCTTCTCCCAAACTGGTTTCTAAGGGGAAGTTCCTACTATGAAATCCAGGTTTTGGGGGGTCCAAAAGTGATGTGCAAGGGTTGTGCGTGGCCACCAATCTTCAAATTTAATACGCTGCCGTAATAAACTTTAGGCAGGAGCTGTGTTCTTGTCCATCTTATGAACTTGTTGTTGTTAGAGATGTTTTATGAGGTTCTCCTCTCTCTTTTTTTGGGTTTCTGTGCTGCAGTTTGCAGAGTGAAACCTTACTGGGGCATCCAGGACGTTGCATTCATTGCCAACAAATCCATAGGAGCACTGAATGGTTTGGGTTGGAAGGACTTTATAGCTCATCCAGTTCCAATCATAGGCAGGGACACCTCCCACCAGACCAGGTTGCTCCAAGCCCCATCCAACCTGGCCTTCAACACTGCCAGGCAGGGGCAGCCACAGCTTCTCTGGGCACCCTGGGCCAGGCTCTCACCACCCTCACACCAAACAATTTCTCCCTCCCATCCCATCTCCATCTCCCCTCTGGCACTTGGAACCCGTTCCCCCTCGTCCCATCACTCCCTGCCCTTGGCACCAGTCCCTCTCCAGCTTTCCTGGAGCCCCTTCAGGTCCAGATTGCCCCAGATCAGCTGAGATGCAGAGGGATGTGGCTTTGGGCAATGAGTGACCGAGTCTCTGCAGGTCTGGAGGTACCTGGTGGTGGTCCCTCGGTGATGAGTTGTGTCCTCCCCTTATTCCTGGCTTCCATTAAACTTCGCCCCGCTGCCGACTTTTCTTCGAGGCCATAGATTGGAGTATATTTTAAATTAATTTTACTACACTTTTTGTAATATTTTTGTTTTAAATAGATTTATAAGCAACTCGGGGGCTATTTCTCCAAATTTATGAAGATAATTTTCACTCTCTTGATAAGGTTAAATTTACACCTGCTATTTCCATATTAATTCACATTGCTAAGTGGATCTCATTTTCTTCCCTTCTTCTATCTGGCGAGTGTGGCCTTTCCTAATGCAATTTCCCCCTCACTAAATCACTGTGATCGGGAGTCATGATCGAGTTAAATTAACTTAAATTAATTTACTTAATAAGAGCTCCAGATCATTGTGAATGAGGTGAAGATTTATTGATTCTCCTTTTCACTCCTCCCCCTTATCTCTCGCTGCTCCGCGGGAGAGCGGCTCGGAAGGGCTGTGATTTGCTTGCCTTAAATTTCGTTTGCTCCTGTTGATGTTGTGGTTGGTCGTTGCTTAAGAATGGTGGGAGGTGATGCTACTACCACCACCAAGAGAGGTCCCAGGGAGTTGCCATGGGAAGAGTTGCGATGGATGAGAACGATGGAGATGAAGCTCCTCCTGCTTCTGCTCCCTACTGTGGTTCACGTGGTGTCAGCAGATGAAGTCAACAGTAAACCAGGATGTCCAGGTTTCACAGACCCTACCCTAGAAGCCTTCTGGGGTGGAAGGTGGTGTAGGATGGTAGAAATTCCTAGAAAGGTTGGTAGGATGTCTGCTGTTGTGGCTGGGATCTTCCACCCTGATTCACCTTGGCTGGAGGGAGCAGATGAGTGTGAGGGTAGGAGGATGGATGAGAATGACAGAGATGAAGCACCTCCTGCTTCTGCTCCCTACTGTGGTTCACGTGGTGTCAGCAGATGAAGTCAACAGTAAACCAGGATGTCCAGGTTTCACAGACCCTACCCTAGAAGCCTTCTGGGGTGGAAGGTGGTGTAGGATGGTAGAAATTCCTAGAAAGGTTGGTAGGATGTCTGCTGTTGTGGCTGGGATCTTCCACCCTGATTCACCTTGGGTGGAGGGAGCAGATGAGGGTAAGGGTAGGAGGATGCTCCCAGCTGTTGTAGACATCTCCACTTTCCAGCCACATGGTCCACCAAAGCATCTCTCTTATGAGGAAAGGCTGAGAGACCTGGGGCTCTTCAGCCTGGAGATTGAGAGGAGGTCTTGTCAATGCTTATAAATATCTACAGGGTGGGTGTCAAGAGGATGGGGCCGGGCTCTTCTCAGTGGTGCCCAGTTGCCAAGGGGCAATGGACATAAACTGGATGCAGGATGNATCTTCCACCCTGATTCACCTTGGGTGGAGGGAGCAGATGAGGGTAAGGGTAGGAGGATGCTCCCAGCTGTTGTAGACATCTCCACTTTCCAGCCACATGGTCCACCAAAGCATCTCTCTTATGAGGAAAGGCTGAGAGACCTGGGGCTCTTCAGCCTGGAGATTGAGAGGAGGTCTTGTCAATGCTTATAAATATCTACAGGGTGGGTGTCAAGAGGATGGGGCCGGGCTCTTCTCAGTGGTGCCCAGTTGCCAAGGGGCAATGGACATAAACTGGATGCAGGATGTTCATCTAAACATGAGGAGAAACTTCTTTACCTCAAGGGTGACCAAGCACTGGGCCAGGCTGCCCAGACAGTGTGTGGAGTCTCCTTCTCTGGAGACATTCAAACCCCAACTGGATGTGATCCTGTGCCACCTGTTCTGGGTGACCCTGCTTCTGCAGGGAGGTTGGACTAGATGATCTCCAGAGGTCCCTTCCAACACTCACCATGCTCTGATTACCATCCCTGGAAGTGTCTGAGATGCATCTGGATGTGGTGCTGGGTGGTATGGGTTAGTGGTGATGTAGGTAGGTGGTTGGACTGGATGATCTTGAAGGTCTCCCAACCTCAATGATTCTATGATCCTGTGACAGTCTTCTTGTGAGCAGAGCAGTGCAAATGGGACAAACCCAAACACCACTGAGTGTCCATCCCAAGGCAGTGGTGGGAAATGTCCAAGCCCCTGTACGGGGGATGACGTGGCCGTGATGGGCTCAACCAGGAACTATGGCAAGAACAGCAGAGAGCATTGGCCGGGAGAAAGAGTGTGCACCATTGCCTTCAGGAGACCCCACCTCACCTTCTCTTGGAGAGTCAGAGCCACTTTAAGACACATTTTTGGGAGCAGCGAGACCTGTGTGTAGCAGCTGTTGTGTTTGTAGCCCCCTGTGATGGGTGAGTGAAGCTCTGACCCACTTTGAAGAGTTTTATTGTAAAACACTGCTGTGTGTGATTAAAAAAGAAAAGTCTGGAGCTGATGAAGCAGCTCAGATACTTCCTTCAGAAAACTTCGCGGTGCCTCTTGAGGGACAGCCCTACCCCTCCAGCTCTATAAATAAGTAAAGGAGAAGTTAAGATGACATTTGTCAAAGAAAGAAGAAACACAGAAGAAAACACTTGTCAGCAGAGGATAAGCTCATGTGGTTCAGTTTTGTTTTCTTCTTTGCTTTTTGTTCTTTGGCCTGGAGCGCATTGGGTGGTCTGAGATGGAAATGAGGTCCTCCTGGGCTCCACTTGGGTCCTCACCACCCGTTTCCCTGTGTATTGAGCTGAAAAGTAAAATGGGTGATGCAGGCTGTGAAGAGGGCACAGTGTCCACCCAGGGCAGTGGGGATATATGGCCAAGCACCCAAGTGGAGGAGCCAATCACCATCGTTTCAGGAGGTTGAGATGATGTGTGTTGGGTGGCTTGGAGACACGGACCTGGTTTTCATCCTTTCCTTCCCTTCATGGTGGGTGAGGTTTTGGTTTCTGATTTCTTTTTGCTCTCTCAGATTTTTGGATATCTCACCAGGCAGTCAACCCAACTCATCACCCATAGGATCATAAAATAGCTTGGGTTGGAAGGGACCTTTGAAGATCATCAAGATCAATCTCCCTGCCATGAGCATTCCTGCTCACTGGATCAGATCATCTTTCACTGGAACAGGTTGCTCCAAGCCCCATCCAACCTGACCTTGATCACATCCAATGGGCCATCTGATACTGCCCCTGTAGCTTCTGCTGACCAGTGAAGGTATCTGGTGGGGGTGTGTGGAGGCCACCATTCTCCAGCACTGTCCCCATGCTTGGTCTCGTCTCCCATGCATCGTCGTCATCATCATCATCATCATCATCATCATCATCATCATCATTGTCTTTTCCCCCAGGTCCCACCCTGAGGTACTCTGTTCACAGTGTGCTCTGTGCTGGGAGGGTCCTTCTCTCCATTCCTAACCACCATCTCCAAGGTCTCAAGAAGCCAGAGCCAAATAAATGACTCCTGATTATTTCTTTGTGTTGCTAAGCTCTCAGTGAACCTCCAGGAGAGGTCATCAAGCAATTTTGGTGTGTGAAGACACTGCTTTCTGTGCATCTTTTGAGATGATTCAGGGTCTGGAGGTGTTTGTGAAGTTCTCCAAGAGGAAAACACGTTAAATCGTGGTGTGTTGCTGATCCTGGGGGATCAGTGGTTGAGGGTGAGAGCTGAGAGTGAGGTTCAGGACCTTGATGGATGGAGCAGGTCCATATTTCTCCAGTGCTGGGACATCATCTTGAAAGTTGCAGAGAAGACACAGAAAACTTAGCGTAGGCTTCTACCGTTGATAGTTGTTGAGAAGGAGTCAAAGAGGTGGGATCCCAACCTCCCACAAACCAATTCAGACCACAAACTGGACTTGTGCTGTGGTTGAGATGCTCCTCTTCAGACTGGGTGGAGCCTACAAAGTCCACCCAGCCACCTCCAACTTTTGGGGTGGTTCAAGCATGGCTTTGAAAGTTATTTATCTCATTTGGGTGGGATTTTGCTGGCCCTGGTACAGATCGTTCTTGGATCTCCTGGTACGAGACCTGATTGCCCTCTACAACTACCTAAAGGGAGGTTGTAGTGAGGCTGGTGTTGCTCTCGTCTCCCAAATTGCTGATGACAGGACGAGAGGAAATGGCCTCAAGTTCCATCAGGGGAAGTTTAGGTTGGAGATTAGGAAGAAGTTCTTTCCTGAGAGGGTGGTTGGGCACTGGAATGGGCTGCCCAGGGAGGTGGTGGAGTCACTGTCCCTGGGGGTGTTCAAAAAATGGGTTGATGAGGCACTTGAGGCCATGGTCTAATGGTCTAGTGGTCAGGAATGTGATGGGATAAAGGTTGGACCTGATGACCCTGGAGGTCCCTTCCAACCATAATGATTCTATGGTCTAATGGTCTGATGGTTAGGGATATGATGGGATAAAGGTTGGACCTGATGACCCTGGAGGTCCCTTCCAACCATAATGTATGATTCTATGATTCTACATTGGTGAAGGATCCTGAACATCACAACCCTACGGGCAGAGGTTGGGGCACCAGGAGTTAATTCCCTTTTATCAAGATGATAAAAGACCCCTCCGCCTCCCCGGCTTTCGATGCGTTCATCTGAAAAAAGAGTGGAAATGTGACTAATGCCCTTAAAGTCCCTGTCAATTTTTTTTTTCTCCCCAAATTCATTTGACATGAAAGTGAGAAGTAAACAGAAAGCCTGTGGTTAAGCAGATAACTTGGAAAGCCTTTTCCATCACATTTAAAAACGGCCGTGTCATGGATTCTGCGAATCGGCGCCTTCTATTTTGTTTTATTTGATTTTTTGTCTGTCTGGTAAATTTTCTTTTCATAATCTCGACGTGCTTTGACGAGGTTTAGGGCTTCAGATTTTGATTTTATTTTATTTTATTTTATTTTTGAAGGGATGTTAAACCATTCTCCAAAATGACATCTCATTAAAGTGAAATTCATCTGCCGCGAAGAGGAAACCGTGGCTCTCGTTTGAAAAATACAGATTTTATTTGATTTTTTTTTGCTATAGGAAGTAGTTTTAATCTTTTTAATGAGGGTGGTAGGAGATACACAACCCCGTATTGTTTCCGAGACGCCCTGACATCTGGCCCAGCATAATCCCATTTCTGTTAGGGACTGGTTTAGAGGCTTTAACAAACAATGTCGCCTCTTTCGGGCAAAGCTCGGGATTAATCTTTCATGCACTCAGCTCTCCCCCCTTGCAGGAAGAGAGACACTTGGGAACACTCACTCATCTCTCTTTTATTTTTTCCTACTTTTTTCTTTTATTCTATTTCTTCTTTCCCCCCCTCTCCTCCTCTTTCCTCCCTTTTTCCCCTCTTTTCTCCCTTTTTCCTTCTTTTCCCTTTTTCCCCATTTGCTTCCTCTTCCCCCTTTCCCCCTTCCCCCTCTTTTTCTTTATCTTTCCCTCTTTTTTTCTTTTTCTTTTTCTTTTTCTTTTTCTTTTTCTTTTTCTTTTTCTTTTTCTTTTTCTTTTTCTTTTTCTTTTTCTTTTTCTTTTTCTTTTTCTTTTTCTTTTTCTTTTTCTTTTTCTTTTTCTTTTTCTTTTTCTTTTTCTTTTTCTTTTTCTTTTTCTTTTTCTTTTTCTTTTTCTTTTTCTTTTTCTTTTTCTTTTTCTTTTTCTTTTTCTTTTTCTTTTTCTTTTTCTTTTTCTTTTTCTTTTTCTTTTTCTTTTTCTTTTTCTTTTTCTTTTTCTTTTTCTTTTTCTTTTTCTTTTTCTTTTTCTTTTTCTTTTTCTTTTTCTTTTTCTTTTTCTTTTTCTTTTTCTTNATCTCTTTGCCTTTCTCCTTTTTTCCCTTTTCCCTCTTCTCGCATTTTTCCTTTTTCCTTTCCCTTCTCTTCTCCCTTTTTTCCTTTTTCTTTTTTTTCTTTTTCCCCTTTTATTCTTTTTTATCCTTTATTTCCTTTCTTCATTTTTCCCTTCCCTCTTTTCCCTTTTTTCCTTTTCCCCATTTTTCCTTTTTTTTCGTTTTTTTTCATTTTTTTCTTTTCCCCTTTTTTCCTTTTCTTCCCTTTTTCTTTTCCCTTTCCCTATTTTTCCTTTTTTCTTTTTTTTTCCCATTTTTTCCCCTTTTTTCCTCGCCCCCCTTTTCTTCCTTTTTTCTTTCCCCCTTTTTCCCCTTNTTTTTCTTTCCCCCTTTTCCCCCTTTTTCTCTTTTTTTTTCCTCTTTCCCCCTTTTTATTCCATTTTTTTCATTCTTCCCCCCTTTTCCCCCTTTTTTCCCCATTTTTCCCCCTTCCCCCTCCTTTTATCTCCCTTTCCTTTTTTCCCTATTCCTTCCCCTAAAAACAAAGCTGACAACTGGGTGCTCTCATTCTTCCAGCTGCCTTGCTGAGCTCCAGCTCCGAGCTCCTCAGCTTTGCAGCAGGAACATGGGGCTGCCCCAGCACTAACCCCAAGCTGTCACCCCCAGTCCTCCCAGTCCTGTCCTGTGCTGGGACAACCTGGTTGTGTTTTGTGCTGGGGGGTGTCTGGAGGAACTCTCTGGTTTCCTCCTCGAAGGGTTGGCTGCAGTCATCGGGCTCTGGTTCAGAGGAACTAATGAAAACAAAATAAACCCAAGACTTGGAGGTTAACTGCCAGCTTTAAATGACTCTGGAAATACTTCAGAATAATGGGATTTTCTTTTTTTAATTTTGGTTAATGGGGTAGTTGAGTTTTAAATGGATTCCATTAAACATAAAGCTGTCACATCTGAACCTGGGCAGGCAATGATGGGTTATTTACTCGGCGTGGTGTTGTGTTGGTCTTGGATCAGCCCATCCCCACAGCCTGGAGCATCCTTCTTTGGGGACCCCGCTGTTCCCTAAACCCAGATCTTATTGTCCTGGGAGATAGAATCATAGAATCATTGGGGTTGGAAGAGACCTTCAAGCTCATCCAGTCCAACCCCCACCTCCATCCCCACTCACCCACATCACCCAGTGCCACATCCAGATGCCTCTTGAACACCTCCAGGGATGGTGACCCCACCACCTCCCTGGACAACCTATCTTAGATCTTCATCACGTGCTGGATATGTGGTGGTTGTGGGCAGAATTAAGGAGATGCTGGACCAGTTTGGCTGAAAAAATGGAGAATTTCTGCTTTTCCCCCTTTCTTTTCTGAATTAGTGGGGTCTTGCTGATAGCCCTTGCCTTATTCCTTGGGGGAAGTGCCTTTCCTTTCCTGTGGAGATACAGCTTCTCTGGGCACCCTGGGCCAGGCTCTCACCACCCTCAAACCAAACAATTTCTCCCTCCCATCCCATCTCCATCTCCCCTCTGGCACTTGGAACCCGTTCCCCCTCGTCCCATCACTCCCTGCCCTTGGCACCAGTCCCTCTCCAGCTTTCCTGGAGCCCCTTCAGGCACTGGAAGGTGCTCCAAGGTCTCCCTGGAGCCTTCTCTTCTCCAGGCCGAAGAATCATAGAATCATTCTGGTTGGAAGGGACCTCCAGGGCCATCAAGTCCAACCTTTATCCCATCATATTCCTAACCATTAGACCATGGCCTCATGAACCCCAACTCTTTCAGCTTGTCCCCAGAGCAAAGCTACTCCAGCCCTTGGACCATCCTTCTCTGGACCTGCTCCAACACCTCCGTGTCCTTCTGATGTTGGGGACCCCAGAACTGGTCCCAGCACTGCAGGAGGGGTCTCACAGAGTGGAGTAGAGGGGAGGAATCCCCTCCCTCACCCTTCTGCTGGGGATGCAGCTCAGGATGATGCCACCGCTCATCAGCAACGTCTTGCTGGCTGCTCCCACCCCTGGCACATTAAGCTAATAATGATTTACTCAGTGTTTTTTACAGGCAGAGAGCACCCACACAATGGCTGAGTTGAGGATTTGCTGATGAGTGTTAATTCATTACCAGGGATTTTTTTTTCTCTTCTTTTGTGGCCGCTTCTCCTTGCTCTCACAGCGCAGCAGCTATCGAAGGAAAGCAGAACATCCTCAGCAAGGAGGTTTATACAGATTAAAAGTTGGGAGTTTTCAGCTGTGGATCAGCGGTTTTGAGTCAAGGGATGGATCATCCGGCACAGGAACTCGAGTGGGAGATGGCAAAGTTGATGCTCAGGCAACCAGAGAGGTCATCTGTACCACCGAGGAGCCTTCAGGTGCCTGGCCACCAGAATTGAGATGGTCCTCCCCATGGCTTTTGGAGGGGTTGCTGCCCCTCTGCATGGTTGGGTCCATGGGTTGGCTCCTGGAACCTCAACCCAGAAGCTCTTTCAGGTTGATTCCTGGTACCTTCTGTGGCAAAATAAGAGTAGAAATAAAGATCCTCATAACTGTGTTGCATCCAACCCCTTTCCTAAAGGATGTGTGTGCTGGTGGGTCCTGGATCCCATCTGGAGCACCGTGGCAAGAGGTTTTTGGTGGCAAGTTGGTTTGCAGATGGCACCAAGTTGGGTGGAAGTGTTGATCTGCTTGAGGGAAGGAAGATCTGGGCAGTCTGGATGGATGAGCAGAGGACAACAGGATGAGGTTCAATAAGGCCAAGTGCCAGGTCCTGCTCTTGGGTCACAACAGCCCCAGGCACCCATCCAGGCTTGGGGAGGAGTGGCTGGAGCTGCTCAGCAGAAAGGAACCTGGGGGTGCTGGGTGACACCAGCTGGGGATGAGCCAGCAGTGTGCCCAGGTGGCCAAGGAGGCCAATGGCATCTTGGGCTGCCTCAAGCACAATGTGGCCAGCAGGACCAGAGCAGGGATTGTCCCACTGTGCTGGGCACTGGTGAGGCTGCAGCTGGAATCTTGGATTCAGTTTTGGACCCCTCATGCCAAGAAGGACATTGAGGGGCTGGAGATGTCCAGAGAAGGGCAACAAAGGTGGGGAAGGGACTGGAAATGTCTGATGGGGAACGGCTGAGGGAGCTGGGGGTGTTCAGCCTGGAGAAGAGGAGGCTCAGGGGGGACCTCCTGGCTCTCTCCAGCTCCCTGAGAGGAGGTTGGGGTGAGGGGGGGTCGGTCTCTTCTGCCGTGCCCACAGTGAAAGGACGAGAGGGAACGGCCTGAAATTGCAGCAGGGGAGATTCAGGTTGGCCATGAGGGACAATTCCTTCCCTGGGAGGGTGATTGGGGGTGGGAATGGGTTGCCCAGGGAGGTGGTGGAGTCCCCATCCCTGGAGGTGTTCAAGAGGCATCTGGATGTGGCACTGGGTGCTGTGGGTGAGTGGGGATGGAGGTGGGGGTTGGACTGGATGAGCTTGAAGGTCTCTTCCAACCTCCATGATTCTGTGATTCTCTTGCAATGGTGCTGGGATTGTAGAGATCTTTGCATGGTGAAGCCAGGAATTGCTCCTTTCCCCTGGGTTCTATCCAAAATACCCTCAGTGTGGTGACACGTGTATGAGTCAGTAGGTCAGGACTTGCCCTTGCTCTTGGTTTAGTTGGAGTCCACATTGGATGATCTTGAGATGCAGCACAGAGGTGGAAAAACCACTTTGAACTCAAATCATTGCCAAACGTGCAGGGAAAGCTGGAGTGGAAAAATGTTCATTACAGATGATGGAATTGTATTTATGGATCAGTGCAGAGGTTCTTGGGTGGACCCTGGGCAACCAGGGCAGATGCCACATGGAGTAAAGCAGAGGGTTAAAAACTCTTCATCCAGGCTTGGGAACATGACTGTTTGAGGTCACACAGGGACTGAGCGTGATGACATTGGCAATCGAAGAAGGTCCCCAAAGCCCTTCAACCCATCTTGAAGCTGCTCACTCTGTCCAGGGACATCCATTTCTTCCTGCGTGGATGCTCCAGGATAAAACATCTTGTGGCACCATGAGATTTCGGGTGACTTTCTGGGCTGCAAGCACACACTGCCAGCTCACGTTGAGGTTCTCCTCACCCAACACCCCCACGTTCTTCTCCTTGGGGCTGTTCTCAATCCATTCTCCATCCAGCTGGTGCTTGTGCATGGGCTTGCCTTGACCCTCTTCCTTTTGGCCATCCAAATGCCCCAGATGCCAGCTGTACCTTTCAAAAAATAGAAGTTATATGGTAGTATTGACCCTTTCTAACCCAGATTTCAACAAAAAAAGGTGTATTTGATGTGATAGCCCTCACCCTTTCTAACCCAACCTTCAGCAGCAATGGAGCAGTGGGGCCAGATGAAATCTGCTGGGGGATATAGTTCTCCAAATCTCACAAATGCTGTATTTAAAACTCATTTTCAAGTGGTTTTTAACCTTTGGAATTGCTTTTTCTGAGGCTGAGAATCCTTCCCAACATCATCCTATCCTGAGGATATTTTTTTCCAGCGCTGGGTATTTACGCAGCCACTGATTTTTTACCTGACAGTGACAGCTGTGGGAATGAGTGATGTATTTAATTTCTAAATTTCAACCCTAGGAAGAGATTAGGAACAGCAGAGCTTTTTTTTTCCCTACCCCTTTCCCCAAATGGGTCGGAGCTTCTCCAGCCTTTTCGGAGATCGATGAGCGAAGTTTTCCCATCCAATTCCGGCGTGAAAGTTGGGATTTGAACAAAAAGAGCCCAAACGTGAAATAAAAGAAGAAATAAGGAAATGCAGAATGGCTGAATGACTTCAGAAATGACCCAAATCCTCCTGATCTGCTCCTGGTGATGGTAAAATTGTGATACCTTTGCTCCAACCTCGCTGCGAGGTTCAACCTCGCTGCTGCGCTGAGCCGAGTCCAACTGCTCCGGCATCTGGGCTGCCCATACTGGGCAGCTCTTGGGGCTTGGGAAAGAGTGAACTGGTTTGTGGGGGCAAAGAGGTCACTTGGCAAGTGCTCGTGCATCGTTTTCAACTGATTAATTCTTTCCAGGCTCTATAAACATTTTGGATTCTCTCAGGCTGGAGGATGGATCCATCTGTTCCTTCCTGGTGTGAGAAAACCAAAATAGGCTCTCAAAAAGTTCAGAATAGAATCCTAGAATCATTATGGTTGGAAGGGACCTCTAGGGTCATCAAGTCCAACCTTTATCCCATCACATTCCTAACCATTAGACCATCAGACCATGGCCTCAAGTGCCTCATGAACCCCTTTTTTGAACCCCCCCAGGGACGGTGACTCCACCACCTCCCTGGGCAGCCCATTCCAGTGCCCAACCACCCTCTCAGGAAAGAACTTCTTCCTAATCTCCAACCTCAACTTCCCCTGATGGAACTTGAGGCCATTTCCTCTCGTCCTGTCATTAGCAATTTGGGAGAAGAGACCAACACCAGCCTCACTACAACCTCCCTTTAGGTAGTTGTAGAGGGCAATAAGGTCTCACAAGTCCTACAAAACTCTGCTCTTAGAATCACAGAATCATTATGGTTGGAAGGGACCTCCAGGGTCATCAAGTCCAACCTTTATCCCATCATATTCCTAACCATTTCCTAACCTATGTTGGGAAAGAACTCCTGGATTAGGAAATGCAGAGGGATGGGCATGGTTGGACACTGCTCCTGCTCTGAGCAAACCCTTGGCTGGCAGCAAAGCAGAGACCAAGTGGGTTGGATTTCCATGTCCCTGGAGGTGACAGCTAAGAGGTTCCTCAGGGGCTGGGATTGGAACTGGTGTTGAACATCTCTGTCAATGATATGGATGGTGGGACTGGGGGCACCCTCAGCAAGTTTGAAGATGATACCAAGCTGTGTCCGAGAGGAAATGGCCTCAGGTTCCTTCAGGGGAAGTTTAGGTTGGTTATCAGGAAGAAGTTCTTTCCTGAGAGGGTGGTTGGGCACTGGAATGGGCTGCCCAGGGAGGTGGTGGAGTC
>VZRW01011577.1:0-21531 GCA_013398125.1 Aegotheles bennettii | reverse complement strand
AATGCTTCTCAGCCTTTCCACCTCCTCTTTCATCTCTACTACCATCCTGAGCAGCCATTGCCTTGCTTGCACCTAACGCAGATGTTCTCTTCTCCTGCTGGTGCCAGTGCCGGGCTCTGGCACTCCCTACAGCCCAAAACATAGACCCCTACATGTTTTCTTGCTATTCGGTTTGCGTTGCGACATCCGTTTGGACACGCACACACGGTTTCCTGCCCCCCGGTAGAGACCATGCTGGATTTACCTCTAGAATATGCTCTACACTCGCGAACTGCTACGCCCACTTTGGTCGCCCGAGCNCCGAGCTCCCTAGGGGCGGGTTTTATCCGGCCGGAGGGGTAGCCGCCGTCACTGTGGGCTCCGCCCTTCCTGAATCAGTCGCTTTGTGGGAAGCTGGAGCCTGAAGCTGGGGCTCGGCGCTCTTCTCGGCTCTCCTGATTCTCAAAACCCTCGAAATTCGCCCTGTTTTGCCGCGATTGCCTGCTCTGCTGCGGGACAAGCCCTCACGCGAGCTGTTTGCCTCAACCAATGAGGTTAATAGCGGTTAGACTGTGTTTAAGTCTGCCGCCATCACTGCAGGCTCCGTCCTCTCTGAGTCAGTTCCTCTGAGGAAAGCAGCACTTGTAAGAGAAGACTGAGGGGAAAAAAGTAATTGAGTACCACAGCCTTCTCCATATCCCAGGTAACCAACTCTCCTGTTTCCTTAAGAAGAGGGTCCACATTTTCCCTAATCTTCCTTTTATCACCGACAAACCCATAAAAGCTTTTCTTGTTGCCCTTGATGTCCCCGTCCAGATTTAATTCTATCAGGGCTTTAGCTTTCCCAACCTGATCTCTGGTTGCTCTGATAATTTCTCTGTATTTTTCCTAGGCTACCTGTCCTTGCTTCCACCCTTTGTAGGCTTCCTTTTTATTTCTGAGTTTGTCCAGGAGCTCCTTGCTAATCCATGCAGGCAGGCATCCTGGCGTTACTTCCTGACTTGCTCTTTGTTGGAATGCAGTGCTCCTTCTTGTGCTCCTTTTCCCTCCAGAGCTTTATCCCATGGTACTCTACTGAGCAGGTCCCTGGAAAGGCCAAAGTCTGCTCTCCTGAAGTGCAAGGTTAAAAGCTTGCTGTGCACCCTCTTCACTGCTCTCAGGATCTTGAACTCCACCATCTCACGGTCACTGCAGCCAAGTCTACCCTTGAGATTCATGCTCCCCACCAGCCTGTCCTTGTTGGTGAGAACAAGGTCCAGCATAGCACCTCTCCTCGTTGGCTCCTGTATCACTTGGAGAAGGAAGTTATCATCAATGCATTCCAGGAACCTCCTGGATTGCTTATGCTTTGCAGTGTTGTCCTTCCAGCAAATATTGGGGTGGTTGAAGTCCAGCATGAGGGCCAGGGCTTGTGAATGTGAGGCTACTCCTATCTGTCTATTAAGGGCTTCATCCACTCAGCCCTCTTGGTGAGGTGGCCTGGACTGTAGGAGACCCACACTATAATGTCCTCTGTCTCTGCCCTCCCTTAAATCCTGACCCGTAAGCTCTCAGTCAGCTCCTTATCCATTCCCAGGTAGAGATTTATGCACTCCATCTGGTCATTGACATAGAGGGTGACCCCACCTCCTCGTCTCCTCTGTCCGTCCTTTCTAAAGAGCCATTCCAACAGTTCAGTCATAGAAGCCATCCCACCATGTCTCACTAATGTCCTGCAGGCATGTGCACATCTCTTAACTCCTCTTGTTTATTTCCCATGGTGCATGTGTTTGCATAGAAGCATTTAAGTTGGGCTCCCAATGAAGTTGACTTACTGGCTGACGTGGCTGGAGGTATTTCTCCGGTGCTTCCCTCTGCTTCCCTGTTGGTCCTTATTACCTCAGAAGCCCCTGGCTTATCTCTATAAGACCTCAAGTGTGCTGCAGTGTACTTAGCACACTCCGAGCAACAGGCCGAGGGCCCTCACTAGCATTCTGACCCTCTAACCTTGGCATGTCATGCCACATCTTGTCACAAACAAGCCTGATATTTTCCTCCTTCCCCTTCAAATCTAGTTTAAAGCTCTGTCAATAATCCCCATGAGCAAAGATCCTCTTCCCACTTTGAGAAAGGTGAATCCCATCCAATGCCATCAAGCCTGGTGCATGTAGGCCATCCCACTATCAAAAAGCCTGAAACTGTGGCAGTGACACCAGCCACAGAGCCATGTATTAATAGACTGTGTATCTGTTTCTTTCAATGTCACTGCCTGCAACTGTATTATTAATACAACCCAAATATATCCACCCTTTTTTTCTGAGTAATTTCTGAGCTGATGAACCGTTGAGCTCTCTGATAATCTTAGCATGTGTTAAAAACACATCCTCTCTAACATGTAGTATTTTCCTCTGGCAATCATATACTTTTGGTGTCCTCTGAATTCCCAACTTTCATTTCCACAAGTTGATCTGGAACTGGTAATCAAATTGAGAATATGTACCTTTAGTTTTGCCTTTAATTTTTAGCTTTTTGTTGATCAAAAAGTTGATGAGACTATGTAAATTGAAAAAACCTTCCATTTTGTTACAGTATTCACTTTTGCATAGCCCAATTACTGTACAGATGTTGGTGAACATGTGGACTGACTCAGTATTTATTTGACTGGTAATATACTGTTTTCAATGAAATATGATAAGATTATCATTATTAAATATGCCATTTCAGAGTGATGACCAATTGTGATGAAAAGAGAGCTGACTTCACTGTTCAAATTCTGCTTACAGGTTTAAATGCAAGGCTCAAGCAAACAATTTATTTAAACTGCACTTACAGATTTAATATGCCACTATTGCAGATTTTCATGCCTACAATCAAGAATGCACTATTAAATCCCGAAAGTAACACACCACCACAATCTATAAAGATCCACAGAACACACTATTACAACCTATTCATGGAACACACCATTACAACTTCTAAAGATTCACGGACCACACTATTACAACATATGAAGATTCATGGATAAAAAAATATTACAACCTATAGAGATTCATGGATACAAACTTACAGCATGCACGATATTCACTTACCTCTCCAGTTAAGGGCTTTCTATCCCAGGGAAATGACCTTGGCTGGCATCCAAATCAAGGTGGAAGGGTCTGCACACAGGCCAGCTATACAGCTGGAGAGGCAGCTCCCAATTCCCAACCCAAATCTTAGGGTTTTTAACCCCTGATTTATGTGACAGTGGGAAGGACTGTGCCTGAGTAGATTACACCATTATCTCTGGGCAATGTGGTATAGCTTCCCCTCGTCTTTCTTTATTCATCTGTGGGGGAGGTTCACTTCAGTGTCCTCTACTTTTTATCTCTCTTTTGCTGATTTTGTGATCATCTGGGTACACAAGGTTGTCAGCTGAAGCTAGAACTAAAACCCTCAGCTTCTCTTTTATCTTGCTTTCTATGGCAACTGAATAGTGGTTTGTATTGATACTCAGGGCTTATTATTTGTTGAGGGATTTCAAGGCTCAGCTCAGGTTTCAGTTCTTGGAATGATGCAGCACCACCCTGTTTGGTGTGACCTGTTTGGTCTATGGCTTATAGGCAACTCAGGGCTGAGCTATTCACACAGCTCCCCATGGGTCATCTCTGCAGAGATGCGTCAAGGTAATCCAAGACTGGATTGCTTTTACAACCCCCTGTGAGTCACCTGTGTGCACTAGATTATTACTGAAGCTCGTTTACAAACAATGAGTTGGACAATCCATACACCAATATGCTTGAATTTTGGTAGCACTAGCACAAAGAGTTATGACAACAGTAAAATGAAAATTTTGATTTATGATTCAAGGTTGCATTCTGTCGCCTCTAATGGCTGACACACATATTAGCTTCATCATGAGAGAAAGTGTAGGCATGTATAATGTGCATGTAACACAAAAAAGCTGTAGTTCTTCTAAAATACATATATTCTTTCCAGTTATTTGATGTTTGTCTTGTAACTGTCAGACTTTCTGTCAGTTAATAGCAGACACAAATATTAAGACTGAAATTGTCCTGCTGTGGTTATCACCTGTGTTCTTATTAAACTGTTCACTTACCTCTGCACTTACTTTAACTATGCAACCTGTATAGCTAAGGCACAGAAATACACAGCCATGTGCACACAGATTTTTTTTCTCTAGATTACAGTACCATTTCAGTTGGCTCTACAGAAAACTGGAAATTGTTTCTTGACACTCATCTTTGTATGACAGTTTTCTATGTTAATGGACTATGCAAAGCCAGGATACGCTTTCTCCTAAAATTACTTGTCCTATTTTGTCCTGGAACAAACTGAGAACATACATACATCTCTGTGGGGGCAGTGCTCTTCTGAGGCAAGTTCTGACATCAGATGCACTACTGTTACACCTTTGGCATCCCAGCTGTGGCAATTTACATAGCATTTTCCCATTATATCTACCATGGTTGTGCGCCATAGTCTTGGCATCGAGGCCTACTATTTTTATAGATAAAATTGCTTGGTTTAGCTTGAAAGGCTTTTTGAAGTTGATAATAGACCTCATAATCTTGAGGTCATTGATTTTTATGGCTTAGACCCAGCTTATTAAGCTCCTAGGCCATGAGTAATTTTTCTGCTTTGGAATTTATAATGAATGCTGTTTTCTTTGAGAGAAAATCATCTTGCCTTTGTAACTCCATTATGAATTTATTCTTTTTACTTATTTTTTCATCTCCTATCTCTCTACATTCATTTATCACTGACTACAGTGGTGGCTTCAGTTATTGTCCACTTGAGACCTGAAACAGAAATCAGAGGACTGCTTTACTGAATATGAAAAGGAAACATACAAAAGTAATAGTTTTTAACTGAATAGTAAAAAATGACTGAAAGAACAGATCACAGAATCACAGAATGTTAGGGATTGGAAGGGACCTTGAAAGATCATCTAGTCCAAGACCCCTGCCAGAGCAGGACAAGATAAAGCAGGTCACACAGGAGTGCATCCAATTGGGTTTTGAACGCCTCCAGAGAAGGAGACTCAACAACCTCTCTGGGCAGCCTGTTTCCAGTGGTCTGTCACTCTTAAATTGAAAAAGTCCTTCCTTCTGTTCACCCGGAATCTCCTATGTTCCAATTTGCACACGTTCCCCCTTGTCCTATCATGATATCACTGAGAAGAGCCTATTTCCATCGTCCTGACGCTCACCCTTTACATATTTATAAACATTAATGAGGTCACCCCTCAGTCTTCTCTTCTCCAAGCTATAGACCCAGCTCCCTCAGCCTCTCCTCATAAGGAAGATGTTCCACTCCCTTAATCATCTTTGTGGCTCTGCACTGGACTCTTTCAAGCAGTTCCCTGTCCTTCTTGAACTGAGGGGACCAGAACTGGACACAGTACTCCAGATGTGGCCTCACCAAGGCAGAATAGAGGGGGAGGAGTACCCCTCTCGACCTACTAACCACAACCCTTCTAATACACCCAAGGATGCCATTGGCCTTCTTGGCCACAAGGGCACATTGCTGGCTCATGGCCATCCTTCTGTCCACCAGGACCTCCAGGTCCCTTTCCCCTTCTCTGCTCTCCAGCAGGTCAGACCCCAACCTATACTGGTACATGGGGTTGTTCTTTCCCAGACGCAAGACTCCATACTTGCCCTTGTTGTATTTTATTAAGTTTCTCCCCGCTCAACTCTCTAGACTGTCCAGGTCTCGCTGAATGGCAACACATCTCTCTGGTGTGGCAGCCACTCCTTCCAGTTTTGTGTCATCACCAAACTCTGTTCCGTCATCCAGATCATTGATGAAAATATTGAATAGTATGAGTCCCGGTACCGACCCCTGAGGGACTCCACTAGTCACAGCTCTCCAACTAGATTCCATCTCATTAACCACAACTCTCTGACTTCTTCCTTTCAACCAGTTCACAGTCAGCTCACTACCTGAACATCCAGACCACACTTCCTCAGTTTAGCTGCAAGGATACTTTCGGAGACCGTGTCAAATGCCTTACTCAAATGAAGATAAACCACATCTACTGCTCTACCATCATCTATCCACCTAGTTATATCCTCATAGAAGGCTATTAGGTTTGTCAAACATGACTTCCCTTTGATAAAACCATGCTGACTGCTCCTAATGAGCCTCTTATCCTTGATACACCTGGAGATGATTCCAAGGATAAGTTGTTTCATCACCTTTCCAGGGATGGAGGTGAGGCTGACTAGTTACCCTGGTCCTTCTTCTTGCCCTTAAGATGAGTAAGTCTTGCAGTCTTAATTGTCTAAAAGGAGAGAAATGATGGTAGCTGGCATATGGAGCAACCCATTAAAACAAACAGATGGAACTCCCTAAAACTTACTGGACCAAGAAGTAACTTGGAGGTAAGAATGAACAGTGCTTTGATATAATGATTTCAAGTTCAAATTGGCTTAAACAATAAAACAATAAAATTCTGATTTTGAAATTTAAATACGAGAAATAAGGAGATGAAGATACACAGGTTGTGAGAGCCAGCAAGCCAGGGCATTAATTGGCACATGGAAAAAAAGTGCAAGAAATGCAGCAGAGTTTGCATCAATTGGTCAGCACTTACAGAGCATGCACAATGTAGGTAAAGAGAATGACAGCTGCAGAGCTAGGTGAATTGTAGTATTTTCACTTCTACTTTCATCTTCTAGTAAGCTATGCTTAAATACAAGATTCTACTGTTAAGCAGTATTATTCAACATGGTTATAAAAGCTTCCCTTTATGAAAATGCTACTTTCACTTGAATGGTAAAGGACCAAATCCATCCTTCCACTTTAAGAATCCAGATATTTATGTAACTTGGTCCTAAAGGTATCCTGTGATGGAAATACTACAGCTTCCCCAGGCAACTTCTTCCAGTGTTTCTCTGTCCTTGGCGATAACAAGGACAAAATTAAATTAGAAGATATTTCTGGGCACCCACACACAACATGAAATACTCTTAAAGCCAAAAGGACTTAAGATAGTAATGTGTTTTAACAAATGTAAATGTTTTGAGTTTCTAGCTACTTTTTTCAGCACGAAATGCAGCCTTTCAAGAACTCTTTGCCATAGGAACTAATTAGCACTCTGAAATTTGAAATGCTTAAATGCATGATTATTTATATTATTCACATTTTTGCTCCTACAGTACTCTTCATGAAAGAAATTTTACTGCCATTACCATCTGCCATGAAATTTGATTTACTGAACATGTTTCTGGGTTCACAGAGCTAAACCATTGCTTTAATTCATATAAAATAAACCATACTACTTGATATAAACTATTAATTATTTAAATATAAATATATGGAAAAGGAAATAATTTCAAGGCCTAATTTAGATACTTTGTTAGAGTTATGAACTGTTGTTGATGATACATTGAAGAAACGTAATTAAAGGAATTGGTAAAGTTCTAGATATGATTGTTCAAATTCTCCATACCATAAACTCATTTTGTATTATAATAAACTTTGTCATTGCAAATGAAATGTACCACCTACCTCAATTATGTTATATGTATGCTGTATACCTATATACTATATGCATCTTCCTGTTACTTGAGTACATCAGAGAGCTAGAAAATGAGAGTATGTTAGGATGGAAATCTGGTCAGAACAGCTATGAGAGGGGTCTTCCTCACTGTAGTCACAGCTGTAAGGCTATTTCTGAAAGAGCGATTAGGACTGATCGCTCTCATGAGCGATCTCACTTGTGAGAGAACAAGTTGGGAAGTTGCCCTGGATCAGCTTTTAAACAGCTCCTGTGATGCTGGGACCCTGCTAAACAGGTAACTTCAGAACTTAGAATCTAAGTTCTGCATGTGCAGAAGGTGAAGACAGTGAATTGCAGTTGCCAACAGCAAAAGTCTTGAAGAACAGGTTAGGTGATACAGGTCAGGTACATGAGTGATATCACAAATTCTGTCTTATGACAGGGCATGTGCTGTGTTACCTTTTAGGATCGCATAGTCCTCTTCTAACCCAGCAGTGTGTTCTTGTGGTAGTAGAATGACAGGCATGGGAACAGCCTGAATTTTCAGGAAAATGGCCAGAAGTTATTAACGTGTGCTTTTGGAGAACTGTTTTCCTCCATATTTTACTCAAGTGTAAACTGACAGTTTTACATTTTAATAACTGAATAAAAGTTTTGGAGTCTTGATGGTTTAGAGCTTGTAGTCACAATACTAGATAGGTTCCTCAAGGCTGCTGGGAGCATGACACAGAACATTCTGGTACTCCTGATGGTATTTAAAACCACACAGATATCAAAACCCCCTGAAAGTTTCCATTTGCCTGGATACAAGTGGAACCTGGATGCAACCTGTACCTGCAGTTTGTAGTCAACTTTTCTGGCCTCTCCAGGGGGTGGGGGTCAGTTTCAGTCAGACATTGCAAGCAGACTGAGTACAGAGAGAAATGTGCACTGCTGGGCAAGGTACCTCATGACATCCCTCACCACCAGTTCTTAAGCCTTTTGAATGCAAGCAGAGGTTCCTTGTGTGGGGTAAGGATTAGTCCATATGAAGTAGCAGGGGAGCTGGGTTCAAGCTTCAAGAGGAAGGAAGTGCAGCAAAAGGTGGGGAAGAAGTTGTTGAAGGCACACTGCTTTCTGAATGTGCACATGGCCTGACATGAAACCAAGAGCTGCTGTGGCTAAGTGATATTGTAAGCTGCCATTGGTAATTGCGGGTGGAACGGAATAAAACCACCACTGAAGGTGGAATTTGGTACCATCTAACTATAAAAATAATCTAATATACAAAAATAATATAATGCATACGAGTATTTTAAGTGTCCAACAGGGCTGAAAAGGCATAGAATCCTAACCTGAACAAGTGATGCAGTTTTTACAGTAGTATTAAATAGGGGTTTGCATTGAATCTTCTTTTTTTTTTTAGAAAAAACTGTCTGACATTAATTATACCAAGCGAAATTTGAAGTTCACACTCATAGACAGAATGGGATTTTCCCCTTTTGCTACTGATGCTACTTAGAAGTCACTTTCTGAAACTAGGTTATCAGAGCCACAGTCAAAAAGAGCACAGAAAACACAGCTTGATTTGGCTAGTGTGGAAGGGAATTGCAAAGTATCCATTTCTTTCCACTGAGGCTGAATTAAACACTTCCTGTTAAAAAAAGTCAAATTTTAGAACATAACAACCCTTAGCGGCCCTGACATGCTCAAGGATTTCTCTAACCTTTTTTCATTTTTAATGCATGTGAGGGAATACGCTCTCAGGAAAGAAAAATCTGTACTTATCTCCAAACTTGCTTGCATCTTGCTGTGAAATTTCTTCTACCAAACATTTCTGGAGACAGCTTATCAGACCAAATAGACCCAGGGAAGGTTCTATCATCCCATAAACTGCCACTCTTAACCTAAGTTAAGAGGAGTCACACTGGGTTTGTCACAAGCCCTTCCTGGCTCCCTGTGGGAAAAGAGCGATCCTGGTGCTGAAGTCTGGTCCTTAAGTGCAACTTCAAGGCTGCGAGCAATCACTGTCACACAGAATAACGATAGTTCAGGACAGGCCAGTTACTTCAAAGAGGGAAAAATAATACTGACAAAAGTGGATATACTTCCCGATTTCTTTTTCATGTTGCGTTATGCATTTTAAAGTTTGGGGTTTTTTTGTTTTGTTTTGGGATTCGGGGTTTCTCCGCGTTTCAGAGAAACCGTCCCAGCAAAATTAAGAAAGTAACGGCCATGTTGAAACCTTGTAGATCAAAGAGGACGCCGGGTAGCAGCGCTTGGGCGGTGGATTCGTGCACGCTGAGGTGTGCAAGGGCGCTGCAATTTCCATTTTCACCCCCCCGCCCGCATTCTTCCGCTCGTGAAGGCGCTAGGGGAGCTGCCGAGGCGGTGCTCCGAGGCTGGGAAAAAACCTCTAAGTCCCTTTCCAACCGTTCAACAGGGGAGAGAGAAAAAAAATAATTAAAAATTACCAACCCCCTTATCGTTCTCAGAAAAGGAAGCGTGTCGTTTCTTTTTAGTGGCACTGCGCCGGCGGTCCTTTACTCAAACCTTCTGAAACGCGACAGACTACGGGGTAAAACGTGCTTCACGGGAGAAATGTACCCCCTCTTCAAACACAGCACGGCTACAAAGGAGGGGCCTCCAGCCGCGGTCCCGCGGGTGCAGTCCGTGCGCTCCCGCCCCGCAGCGCGAAGCANCCCGCGCCCGTTGCCCCCCCCGCGTTCCCCACACCCTCACGCCACGACTCCCCCCCCGCTCCCGCGGCCCGGCGCCTGCGCCAGATGCCCGCCTCTGGGTGGCGCCCATTGGCCGCGCTCTGCCCGCCACCGCCCCGCCGCGGGAAGGGAGGTGCCCGCGTCGTCCCCGGGCCGTGGCCGCGGCGGTCGCAACGGGGTTGCAGTGGAGCAGAAGCAGGAGCTGGAGCTAGAGCGAAACAGCAACGGGAGGAGCACAGCACAGCACGACACGGCACAGCTCGGCCGGCGCGCAGCGGCGGTGCAACGGACTTCTCTTCCCCGTCGAGGAGAGAGAGCCGCCGCCTGCGNGCCGCCTGCGAGCCCTGCTTCTGGGCAGTGGAGGACAGAGTGAAAGAAAAACAAAGCGCGAAACAACCCTCTGGGGCCTCTTGGGTTGTTTTTGTTTTTGTTTTTTTCTTTTTCTTTAATTATTTAGGAAAAAATATTGGTGTGTTTTTGGGAATTTGTACCTCGTGTGGAGTTGTTTCCGCACACCGCTAACAAACAAAGGAAAAGGGGGAGGAGGACCGCATTTCGCAGAAGACATGCGTTCAGTCAGGAAGAGGTGGACTGTGTGCACGATAAGTCTCCTCCTCATCTTTTATAAGACGAAAGAAATAGCGCGGATCGAGGAGCGCCAGGAGACGCCGTTCGCCGGGTAATTGCGGAGCGTCTCGCCGGGAGGGCTCTCCGAGGGGGCAGCGGAGCGATGTCACTGGCTTTAAATACTCCCCGCGGCCCCACCCCATGTCTTCAGGTCACTTGGTACCCCCAGGGCCGTGACCTCCTCCCCTGCAGTGCCGTTGCAACTTGGCGCTCTCGCTTGTCTGCGCAGGAAAAGGGGGAGGGCGTGTGCGGACCGGCGGTACCGCTGCGGGACGGATTACGAGCGGCTTTGGCTGGCGGAGCTCAGCGGCTGCGGGCTGGGGGCGCGAGGGGCAGTGACGGGTGGGAGGTTGCCCGGTGCCGGTATTGTGGCTGGTGCTGCTCCCCCCGCTTCAGTAATAGGGCGCGCCGGGGAAGTTCACGTGGCCGCCAATGGTCCCCGAGAGTCGGGGTGGCTGGAGGTAGTGGTGGCAGCCGTCGCTGGAGCGCATTGCGTCTCGTTTGCTGCTTTCGGAGCGTTGAAGAGGCCAACGCGCCGGAGCGTGCGGCCTCTGACCTCTCCGGGTGGCCCCTGCCTGCGTCCGTGAAGTTTGCCTGGGAGCTGTGCTTAACTTCGCTTCTCCTTGAGAATGCTTGTTCTGAGAGTGTGAGGGACATCCTGCTTAGCTCCCGAGGCTCCTCCGCTGGGGACTGTGGTCCCACACTGAGACACTCTGCTACATTTTTCCCCTCTCCTGCCTATCTTCGGTTGAAAATAAAAGGCGAAAGGTCCCTTGCCGTTTTTCTGTTTGCACCTTAGCTTTCTCTTTGTCACACATTGTGGTTTGTGTACACACACGTCTGTTATTCCTCATTTTTGTCCCAGTTTGCAGTTCTGTTGTGAAGATGTTGGGTTTTCAACCAAGCTTGATATATTTTTTTTTGTTTTCACAAAAGGGATGCATAGATTTTGTGGTGTCATAGTGAAATTAGCGAAGGTGGGGAAGGAGCTCACACTTTCTGTGTGATTGTGCAAATCGAGTGGGGGAGAGATGTATTCACAGTAGTTTCTTGTCCTTTGGTGTAAGCTCTTGCCTTAATTTGAGGAGGAGGCATAAAGAGGTTGTAAGTGCCTGCATGGGCCTGGAGAAAACTGGAGCAATTACAGCCTATTTAGTCCCTCCTTTGCCCCCGCAGTCCTCTTAGTTAAAGGCAGAAAGTGCATCCCTCTTCCCCAGTCCTTACCCAGGCAGGCTGATATGGGAGTTTGGTGCACCTGGACACAGCTGGACGGCTGTGGTCCTGGCACCTCCAAGGAGCAGCGTGTGGCCTTGCCTCTGTGTGTATATAGTTGATGATGCGACATTTGCTTCCCAGGTATAAAAGATTTTCACAACTTGCTGGTAACCTTCCCTCTTGTTCAGCCTGGTTGTAAGCCCAGTTTCTGCCACAGTGCTGTGGTATCTGCATACTTACAAGATGTACAAAAGTTTAAAATGTTGAGGTTGTTAATGTGTAAAAATACAATTGAAAATGTGTGAGGGACAATCAGCTTTAAGGATGCTTGCTGTCAGACTAGAGGTAGCTGCTAAAATGATTCAAAAATTAGTAACCAGGTAGAATTCATATATATTTGCAAAGAAAGCCTCCTCTAGCTTACGGTACATTGTTTGATACAATTTGAAAGGTACTAAAATGAACTGATCATTTAATATTAAATTAAAGAAATACGTGTATTTAGTCATAAATAGGTATGTCCTTAGCAACACTTTAAAATATAGCTCTATCATACTTCTGCCAGGTCATTTAGTGATACCTCTGCTTTGGTGTCCGTGAAACTTCTTCTGCAGTATGGTGCTACTCACTATGGCTAAGGATATTGAAATATAGCTTCTTTTTACAGCCTGTTGTCCCATCCATAACTGTATGAAGCAGGAAGAAAAACCCCTAAGCGTACTACTACTATCTGCTGCCACTATTGATACTACATTTGCTTTTCTCCTGAAGTAAGGTTATTTTTGACTGGCCATATGGGAAATCAAAGTAATTTTTCCATGGGAAGTTTTACTTCTAGAAGTACCAGTAATGCCGAACTGTGAATGCACAAGGTGGCCCATTTCATGGTTATTAGTGATGCTGCAGGTAAATCCCAGATATTCCAAAGTAGACTATGTGCAGTTTCAAAGTAAACCTTAATTCAGCTATATTCTCATAGCAAAGTTTGCTAGGCCAGTAATTGTGAAAGCATGTCCTTCTTTAACTAGGTAATAGCACTGGAATAGGCTCCCTAGGGAAGTGGTCACAGCACTAAGCCTGACTGAGTTCAAGAAGCGTTTGGATGACACTCAGGCACATGGTGTGATTCCTGGGGCATCCTGCACAGGGACAGGAGTTGGACTCAATGATCCTGGAGGGTCCCTTCCAACTCAGCATGTTCTATGATTCTATGATCCCTTTAAAAGTTAAGCGGCTAATGAAACACACATAGTATGTGGAATGCAGTATTTCTTAAACATTGTTATCTTCTTCTGATACGGAATATGCTTGAAGATGGTTATTTATATTTAGTGAACTGTCTTCAGGAGAAGAGATAATCTGATTATATTGGTTTGGTTGGTCGCCAAGGCAAGGTAATTCAGAGTGAAGTTACTGCCATGCTATGGCAGCTGTTTCATTTATATCAGAGAGGATTTGCAGTGATTCTAGAAGATGCAAAGTAGTCCAAATTTATCTCACAGTTGTTACACAATGAAGAATTTTCTGGAGTAAATATAGCTATAATGTTAGTTTATTTAATTTTAGTTTAAGTGAAAATTAAATAAAAGCTAATGAAAGGGAGGGGAGCATTTAAGTGAGCATAGTGTTCACTGTGCTTATAGTTAAATTCTAACACAAAGTGCCTAGGACCTTCCTTCAGCTCATAAGAACATAATTTAACATTGATTTACTGTATAATATACATAGCTTACTGCAGATGTAAATTATGAGTATAGAAGACAACCACATTTCAAATGCAATGATACTTTAGGTGTTGACAACATATTTAGTTGCTAAGTTCTGTCTTGGGTGTCACTGTTAAAAGTATCTATTGGATAATGTTTACCCATCATAAACTGAAGACACCTCTGCAGTACATTTAAACTGAGTACTTTATCTGGATGTATTTTGGTAATTTTCCTTTAGATGCATACACTCTATGCAGCTAGAAAATATATGCAGGAAAATTTATGTAGTAAATACATTTACAACCATTCTGGAAAATTTTTAGGGAATAAAACATTTTAAAATGGCAAAAAGTATTAATTGCATTCTGGTTATTGAATTTTAGGACTTCTGCAGCATTCTTCCATACTCTCAAGTTAGTGTGTTTTGAATAATTTTCGTACAGATCTTGTACCTACACAATTGCTTAATGTTCTAGGTTTTTCAATAGGTGGCACTCTTGTAATCAGTGCAATGTCAGTGCTGCAGCATGTTGGCATAGAGGAGATGTGGGAGGGAGAACACTGGTAGTGTTTTGATGAAGTTTGATGATGATGATACTGGTTTATTAGTTACAGAGGCTTTTGCAATCATAGCCCTTTTTGCACATGACTACATGTTGCCAGTTTTGTTAATTTACCTTAATGTCCTATTGCAGGTTAGTTTGAGTTTAGTCTGTTGTGTAATTTACTAAATATTAATAATTTATATATATACTATGGTAAAGTTGCTGTAGCTCTTACTAAAGGCCAGGATCCAATTGTTTAAAGAACTTGGAGCCACAGGAAAGCAAGAGGCAGTGATTCTCTAGGAAGCTTACAGTCTCACATATTTTCCATTTTGTTGGTTAAACGGCTGGTGATCAAAAATTCTGTTTGCAAGCTAAGTGAAGTTACTGTTACTGGCAGTATTTCAGAGCATGAAGAGATTTCTGTGTATTTCTGCTATATATACTCCTGAGATACAAGACATTCTACATGGTAGAGTGTTATATCCAACAACTTTGATGTATTTATGGTTAACAGTGATGTTTAAACTGAGCTGAATGTTGCTCTGGAACCTAAATGGAAACAGTATGGAAGATAATGGGAACGTATGGAGATAAAAACAGATTTCAGAACTAACATCTTAAGTTGTAATTGCAGTGTTTTAGTTTCTCTTGTCACATTTGTGCAACCCTATTGGCTAATATCATTGAAACTGGTAACACTATGATACCTCATCGGATGTTCAGTGATCATCACCCACAGCTTACTGCATTTTTTTTAAGGTTCCCTTACCAAAATCTGTGAATATGATATGATTGATGAAGAAGAAAAGACAGCTGGGGTTGTTTGAATGTGTGCATACAAAAGTTATGGAAATTTTGGAAAATTTTGTTTTTTGTATGCTGTTAAACTCCAGAATTCCATCCATGAAAGTCTTTTGGTATCAATAGGAGTCAAAGGGAGTCTATTGGGCCATTGTTGCAAAACATGAGCAGTTCCTGGGGGGAAGGCTAGAAAGTTAACAATTCTTAGTTTAGTACTGGAAATTTGAAACAGAGAACCTGCCTAACAAACATACTCAAGTTTTGTCCAGGTTCAAAATTTGGAGTTTATTGTAATTTTTTTATCTCTATTTCATTATAAATACAAACATATCTAAACTCTTAAATTGCTTATTCAAGTATTAAATAGCCTTCTCACAGGTACAGTTTATTTGCTTTGGCAAGCAGAATAAGTCTGAAAAGGAGATAATTCTTTTTGTTGTGAGTGAAAGGAAATATCACTGGTGCTTGTGAAATAAATTACTTAAAACTAGAGTTAGCCTTGATGTAATTGTGTCTTTTCTATATTGCATTGCAGAGATGGTGAATTGAGTTTGAGTAGATCAATAATCAATAGCTCTGATAAAATAATTCGAAAGGGTGGCTCCTCAATCTTCCAGCATGCTGTAGAAAGTTGGAAAATCAATTCTTCTTTGGTACTGGAAATAAGGTGAGTGTCAACTAAAAACCAGTTCATTCCATATTACCTATAATTCTTGTCATATTACCTATAATTCTTCTGGTCTGGAAAACAGTCATTTAATTTAGGGTAGCAGGTGGATGTTTCATAACTGTACATTTTTAGGATGCAGTGTAAAACTCACCCTTTACATTACATTAATTACATTAGACTCCAAGGTCAAGTCATCCTTCATAAGAACAAATAAAATGTTTTCATCTGTCTGTGCCATTCAGACCTGTGCAATCAGTATCTACCTTATGTATGTTCACTTTGAGCAATTGGCACTTTTAGGACATGATTTCCCCTCATCCTAAAGGTCTGAAATACGACAGATGGAAGTACCCTAAAGATACCATTTTTTCTCTCTTAACTACAAAATGAGCTTAGGCAGAAAAATTAGATGTAGGAGTCAGGTGCTGCAAATCCAACCCTGTGTGGGGCTAGTCCAAGTTACAGGGTCAGGAGTTGACAATACCTGTATCTTACACAGTTTTCTTTCCTGGAGTCAGGGAGGCCAAAAAGAGCCTTAGGCACATACTGAGTAGGGAAACACAGTAGCAGAGTTGAAGTGAGTGATAGTTCTGTCGTGTCTTAGTAGTTATAGTGGGTGTACTCACCTTGGGGCCTACAAGAAGAGAGAGCAGAAGCCTCTTAATGTGTTGTGTTGTGGTTGTGTCTTCCCTGTCTTAATCAGGAAGGTGGCCAATTAGAGAAGTGTATGGAGCATGGGTTGCCAGTGTGGAGGGCTACATGCTGTGAAAAATGATAGAAAATAACTATTTTTAGCAGCAATCACATAGCAGAGTAGACTTGATTTTCTGAATATTAAGTTGTTGAATAGAAATTTGATCTAATTAAAATGTGGTGTCTATGTCATTTCCCTTTCTACTTTTGGGGGTTCTTTGTTGCGATTTTTTTTTTTTAATTAAAGGACAGCTTAAACAGGTAATGCTTCCATATAGGAAAGCATGGCTTCTCTGAATGAGGAACTTAGTTGTTTCGTTTTTTTTTTTTTTTTTTTATGACTGCTATTTTATGTCCCTAATTCTAAAACATGTGGAAGATGTGGGTAGTTCAGAAATGTACAAAGCTATAGTAAAGGATTGATATTCTGTAAGTCTTCTACTATAATGGACATAGTGCAGCCCTGCTGCAAAAGCCAAAGAACAGTGTCAGGGTTGGAAAGAATGGCAGGATTTGGGTATGCAGCAAATTAATACTCCAAAGCCTGTAGCTGTGTCTCAGCTGCCTAGCAGATGCTCTGTGGAGTCTCCACTCCCCAATTGCCTAGACTGAAGGACCCTTGGTCACTTGGCTGCTCTCCAGGCGCATGGGTTTCCTACTGTTGGAAACCTGGTTGCCCTAAAATGCAGCTGAGGTGTAGCTCAGGAATAGAGTTTCTTCCAGGACCGTCTGTTCCGGTGTGGCCTGTTTGACCAGTTTATGTATGTTCTATAAGGGCTAAGTTCTGCTTCAAGGTAGTCTAGGAGACATGGGCAGATTTTCTATATCAGTAACAGTATTTAAAATATATAGGCATATAACTGACATTTAAAGTTGGACAAATACAACTTCAGAAGAATACTGTTGAAATTTCAAATCATAGGTTATAGTTCTGACATTTAGGATAAAATAGCACACTGTTTTACTTGTGAAGTAAACTGATTTGGAAGACATTGAGTGAGTAAAAGCAGAGACAGATAACACTTTTTTAATTAATTTTATTGAAAAATTGTCATGTTTCAGAATGATTTAAAATCAATACACCTTGCTGCTCAAGCCAAACAACAAATAAGTAACTATATTATAGTAACTTTTTGATTAAGAGAGGAAATGAAGCTTGGGTTATACTCATTTTTCAAAAGCAAAATACGTAATTCATACAAAGAGGTAAAACAGCGGAGAATGCTTTAGTTCTGTTTAAGCCTGTTACTGCATGTGTATCATCTCAATCTACTAAAATAATGAGTTTCAAAATCAGGTTTTTGCTTACTGCTGGCCATGGGGGGATATTCTATTATTTTATAAATTACTCATGTGCTCTTAAGAAGCATCACAAAGTGATTATGTGGTGTTTTTTTAAAAAGTGTGCAGTGAAGGGTTATTTTTGTGTCAGTAGTACCATGAGGAAAAACACGTATCTAGTACCCTAGTTTAAGCAGTAAATGTTCCACTTTATCAGCATAAAGATTTTCTGTATATTAGAGGGCGTAAAGCAGAGGTTATAAATAACAACATTGCTAGTCTTGTTTTGAGATGAAATACCTTCCATCATGAACCCAGGGCAGAAAGCAGGTGTTTTCACTGAACCAGTAAAAGATTTTAGATTAATGTGATTTAGGGCCAAAATCAGACATAAACTGTATGAAAGGAATCAGTGTTACCAGCCAGTCATACTTCCAGAAATTCTCTTTGCTAACATGCATGCCGGTGATGGTACTCAGCAGTGAGGGAAGGAAGTTTGGCATCCGTTTCCCTGAAGAAGCCACATGCAGTCCTTTGTAATACATATTCTACTCTGATGCTGACTAAACAATGTGCATTCTTCTTTCACTTTTACAGGTGGTTTGTTATACATCTTTCTTCCCTGTGACAGCAGTAAGAAGCATCTTAGCTGTAAATATTCTTACACTTATGGACCTACCAGGGCTAACTTCAAATTTGTCTGGCAGTCTCCCAGAACGTTCTCATGATTAAACTAACTGTTCTGCCCTCCAAAGTACATTACATGTGCTGTGTAGACCATGAAGATGATTCATACTCTGTTATTGTAACTATTAGTGCCAACAGTCATGGTCTTGTGGTGTGAGGTTGACCATAGCAAATAATGGTAAGAAAGAAACAAAAAAAAAGCCTAGTACCTGTTAAATAATGTATAAAAATTATCAGTTCTTAGCAGTGGAGAAATAATTTGTGAAACCAGCATAAAGACATTTCATAAAACTTATAATCACCCATAAATGGCAGCTATTTTTGTGTCTTATGTCAGCTTGACACCCACGTTAGCAATTTTAAAACACAGGAAAAATTTGATAGTGAGTTTTGTTTTCTGCAAGGACTGTTGATCAGTGGTATGTCTGAATCTAGTTAGTTGACAGTTTTGGTCAACTTAGTGACTGATCTATCATCCTCAAAGATACTATGAATTCTTGACAAGGCTGGGCTCAGATAGGAGTCAATGAGTGAAAAAGCTCCTTTATCAGGACCCCAGTGGAGGAGGAAAAGCCTCCACTGGGTTTCTGGTGTCATAAGGTGCTCTCTGTGACCTTGCAGCCAGAAGAGGCGGTCTAAGGAGTGGGTCACCAATTTTGGGAGAGCAACAGTCCTTTGTAGATGTTAGGCAGGCATTAGAAGAAAGAGCTAGACTTTCTGTGATTGAGGTGGAAATTATAGGTGTTATTAATTACTTGAGACTGTAGCAAATTCACAGTTTTGGCAATCATGATTGCTCTAGTGGGAGAGTGATTTTTTTCCAGCTGATTTTACCTTCTGATTGTTGGCAACTTCTTTAAAGCATAATTGGTAGTTCTTGTGCCAAAGGAGAGAAGACTGCTTACTAGGCTGTCTGAATAATTTCAGTCATGAAGAGAGAGAATCCACCTTCTTCAAGGTTTTGTGTCTTAAATCCTTTCTACTCTCTGTAGCAATGTGAAGGTTTTCCAGTTATGCAAATTAGGATATTTCATTTTTATTGAAGGCCATACTTTCAGAAAAGAGAGACTGAGATGGTACAAAACTATCTGAGGAAGCCTTCCACGCAGGACTGATGTCAGCATTTCTGTTCTCTATGTGAAAGGACATACAGTATGACATCTCAGTGTGTGACCTTCTTCTTCCACTTATTTTTTATTAAATGTGGGCATTTGTGTTGAAAGGAGCAGATGAAGGTTTTGACTTGCAGGAAGACAAAATAAAAAAAAAAAAGTGTGTCAAGGATGTATTTATCTCTTTGCAATGTAACAAAGAACTCAATGAGTGGAAATTTCCTGTCAGAAAAGTGTGACAACTTGTAAGGTGTTAACAGCATCATAAAAAAAGAAGTGTAACTTACTCTTAGAAATGTTCAGATTATTATCATTGCTTGTCTTTCAAGTTAGTATGAAACAACTATGATAAGTCCATGAAGTGCAAGCAGTAAATATTGAACTGGCAATGGAGCAGTACAATTACTCTGAAGTTTTTCAAGCAACATTTTGGGGCCAGTTGTGCTGTATCCTTCAGATCTTCTGTGTCTCTAAGACATGCAAACTGGGGCTTTCTAGTCCAGTTTAGTCATAATAAACCTCAAGGGTTTTTTGCATACTTCGACCCTTGCCTCAACTGAAAAGTCGGTGTTCACTTTCATTTGGGGTGGTTAACTTTTTTGACTCCTTTCTTTTGACTCTTACTTTCTTAAATTAATGAAAAGCTGACCTACAGTTGGCCTTCATACTGTAAGGAGTAGCTGGGTCACATTCTGTTTAAAAGCCCTCTTTTCCTTTTGCATGCCTATTGAGTATTTGTGCCCAGTTAGTATGTGCTTCATCTACTGAATTGACCATTCTGATCAAGGGAGAAGAGACAGAACCTGACAGCAACTTTCCCATAATATGGTGCTTCTGTTTGTGTGGTCTTCCATGGACTGTGGAATGCCAGGAACCTTTCCATGGTTAGTTGCAGTTAAGTGTGTTTTTAACAAATCCGAATCTCAAGAGAATTTTCAGAATTCAATAGAAGAAAGTGAATGAGAATCTGTACTAACTTCAGTGGGATGGGAGTCTCTTGGGGATTAGATGTTGCTGGACATTTAGTAATTATATATCAAAAGGATTTTGTATGTTTTGTTTGTCTTAAACAAAAAAAAAAAGGAAAAAAAAATCCTTCAAATGAGTCCAAAAGAGATTTAAAACCTGAAGACTGTTCAGTTTAGGAGATATTGAAAGAAACAAATTATTTAGTTACTGCTGAAGTGATCGAGTCAATATTTAGAGATTGAAATACTTATTTATGGTTAGATGCCTTGCAAATCAAATAAAAACATTTGGATATAAGCAACCATTTGCCTGTCAGTAATAAACGGCTTTTTAGAAAGAATAAAAAAATAATCTTTTGGTTTGGGAGCATATGAAAAATCCTCCTTGTAGTTGCATGAAGTACCCATTCAGAAACATAAAACTCAACTGTCAGAACTTTGGTTAAAAGTCCTAAACTGATCTGAATTTATTAGGAGTCTGCTCATGATCAGTTTGCATAGAGACAACGTAAAAAAAGGAAATATGGAAAAGGAAAGATAATTAAACAAACTAAACTATTAATTTTTACCTTACTCAAACACACAAGCATAGTTTGGTCTTGTTTCTCTTTCATCACTAGAGGCAAGCAGAGAGTTTAAGAGCACTAATCGTTTGTGACAGGAGTAGTTTTCGTGTTATTTAATTAGAAAAACAAAACACAGTAAGAATGAATTGTGTTGTAACACAAGGTCCCAGTCTACCCTTGTAGGTAGCGACAGCTCCTGTTGGCGTCCTGACGAGGCAGGGAAGACTCTGGGTGTTTAAAGCCAAATGCTTGCTTTTGAGTGCAGTCTGGCTGAAAGGGAGTTTTAAGAATACCTCTTCAAGGAAAGCAGCATTAGCTGGCAAAAAGTATGCTTTACCTAGGTCTTAGTCCTTGGTGATTTCAAGGACTGAGAGCCACTTTCTGCCTTTCAACTGGGGTGTGCGAAGCAGAGTGAGGACTTGCTACATTACAGTAGAATTATTGGAATATCAATTAAGACCTATGTGACTCACAGAATCACAGAATT
>VZRW01011576.1:0-47509 GCA_013398125.1 Aegotheles bennettii | reverse complement strand
AGAGGAAAAGGAGAGGAAAAGGAGGAAAAAGAGAGGAAAAAGAGAGGAAAAAGAGAGGAAAAAGAGAGGAAAAAGAGAGGAAAAAGAGAGGAAAAAGGAAAAAGCGGAGGAAAAAGAGGGCAAAAAGGAAAAAGAGGGCAAAAAGGAAAAAGAGGGGAAAGGGGAAAAGGAAAAAAGAGAAGTAATTTTGCCCACCTTCCTTGGATATGTCCCCCTCTCCTCCCTGCAGTCCGTAGCCATGAGGCTTTAGGGTGACCTTAAAATACACAAAAGTGGGTGATTTGTGATTTTTCCCTAGCATTTTTGGAGATAATGCCTGGACAGAAGGGCTCGTGGGGCTCGGGGTGTTCCTCGGGGACTTTTTCTGGAGAATGAGGGCAGGATGATGCTGTGAGACGGTGGCAAAGCACAGCTTGAAATGCAATTTTTGTACTCCTGGCACACTTATATTTTAAAAAAATGAGGATAATGAAGAAATTTAGGGAGGAACACTTACAAATATGTGTGAAGGCTTAAAAAAAAATCAGTTGCAAGTTATCGAGACCGACAGCATCGATTTTTTACCTATAAGGGAGGGGTTTTTTTTTTAAACTAAATCTGTATATATATACACACACACACATATATATATATATATTTAGAAAAAATTAAAAAAAGGGAACCTCAGTGAAGTATACAAAGCCCTGAAGGGAAATACAAAGAGGAGACGCTAGAGGTTACTCGAGCTCGCGTTGGACAGAACGGGCGGAATTACCGGGATTTTGTTTCAATCTCCACGAGCAGCAGTTTGCATAGGCAGCAGATCCCGGGGGGAGCCCGCCCAGCCACCTGGCAACTTTTAGAAAGGTTTTTTTAAGGAAAAAAAAAGCCCCAAAAAAATCACTGGAACCCATGGAGCAGGGGAGCTTGAAGATGAATCCCTGCCTTTCCAAATCTGCACCCCGAAACAAAGCACTTAAAAATATACAGCGGGTGTTAGAAGGGTTTTATTTGGTATATATGGTGTGTGTTAGTAATATAGAAGCATGTGCTCGATTATAATGGTAACATGGTAAAAGTTAACTTTTAGGTGGATTTTCCATTTTTTCCCCTCTCCTTTTTTTTTTAATTTATTTTTTGCATTCTCTGCTCAAAGAGCTTCCGAGTGGCACCGAGAGGGAACGGTTCTGGAAGCCACCCCGGGTCACTGCCTGCCCTTTGGAAGGGGGAAAAAAAGGAAAGAAAAAATAAAATAAAATGAAATAAAATATATAAAATCTTGCCAAAGGGATTGCAAAATAAAGCTGAGCACCCCGTAACTCCAAGGGCAAAGACCGAGTCAACCAAGGGTGAGGAAGAGGACCTGGACCTCAGGAATGTCACCGAAACCCCTCGAGGGGTTCTCAAGGTTTTTTTGGGGGGGGTTAAAATTCTTCTTTTTAAATAGATTTTTACATAATAAAAAGCAAAGCTACAGCTATTTTTTAAGTACTGTATGTATTTGTCTACACGTAACAGCCAGGCTGCAAGTTCAGGACCTCAGCCCCCCCCTCCCCTCCCTATTTACAGGATAAATGACAATAAATACAGAGCCCACAGCCCCAGGGGCAAAGGCAGGGGAAGGAGACCATGATTTCACCCTGGGATCCCCCCCACCCGTTATTACTGCTGGAAAAGAAGTGTACAAAGGTCCAATTGTACAATGCTGGGTTGGTTTGTGTCTCTTTATATACAGTGGGGGCTCCACAAGAGGCTGAAATGCAAAATTCTGATTTTTAGGGTTTAATAAAATGTTTCTGCGTGAGCCTCCCGCTCTGTTCTTTAAAGGAGAGGGGTTCCCTTCCCACCAAAGTCCCATGGAACCCCCTCAGTCCTAGGGAGCAGCAGCAGACGGAGGATTTTAGGAGAACCCCCAGGTTTCACATCCCTGACGTGCACCCAAACGGACAGACTGGGAGCTGCTGGAGGCTCCCAGGGACCGCCAGCATGGACCGGGATGATGAAGGTGACAAAAGTTTGTGAGGAAGAGGAGCAGAGAGAGGAATCGAACGCCATAAACCCAGGATGTGGCTTAAATGAATCAAGAACCAGTGCCAGGACCAAGGCCACCACCCTGCGCCACCAAATCCCGGCACCAGGTGGCTTAAATCCTTCAAGATTATTTGCTTTACCAGGGGGTTATTGTACAACCTCCTGTTGGTTTCCTTTGCTGGGTGGAACCACGCTTTCCCTTAAGGCCCACCAGGACCAAGGCTCCCACCCTGCGGGGATCTCCTGTCCCACCATGGGGGGGGAATAGCACCTTTAGGCATTTGGCTTTCTGGGAATGGGGTGGCTTCAAGACACCATCGCCACAGACGTGGTACAGAATTGCTCCACGGCAAGGAAGGAGTGAGGTCTTCAGCTTTTTTTTTTGTATTTTATTTAAAAAAAAGCACCAGAAGCAAAGAGGTGAAGGTTGAACGAGCTCCTCCTCGGGAACAAGACACTTCCAACGCTCTTCGTTGCTGCTGTGATTTAGGTGTAACTGGAAGAAGGCAACAGTGGCCGATATGAACAAGGAGACCCCAACTCCCTGGAGCAGCCCCACAGGGTCTGTTGGGAGACGCTGAGAGAGAAACCTGGTTCTTGCTTAAAAAAATAAGGTTGGAAAATTTCCACGGAACCAGTGCAGCTGAAGGTCTTTGCCATGAATTCGGTAGGCGTTACGCCTACCAGCTATGGACAAGAATTTTTAGCTTGGCAAGGAAGAACAAAGTACCCAGGTGAAATCCTGGCCCCACCAAAGTCTACAGGGCTGGGAGCAGCGAGGTTTCCACCCAGCTGGGATCTCCTCAACTTGGCTCCTCGCGCGTCCCAGTTCATCCCACGCTTCACCGAGCGCCTCGGTCTTTGCTACGGTTTGCATATATCTACGGAAAAGGCAGCTGAGCAAAGGGAGAGAAGTGGAGATGTTTGCAGAGAATGACAGGTAGAGAATCACCTGTGGCCTCTACAGCAAAGGGTGCTTCTGGAGGCACCAACACGTGTGGGATGACCAAGGCTGGAAGACGCGACGCGGGTGAAACGTCAGTAGGTCCAAGAAATGAAAATCTCTCTCTTTTTTTGATGGCGATTCGTTTGGAAGCTAAGAATCTAAGGAAAGAATTCATAAGGCCGTAACGTGACTTGCCTTTTGATCTATTTGGCTCCATAAAAAATAATAAAAACTCTCTTTAAATAGCTTTGCAAAAGGCCTGTGTCAGTCATCACGGGAAGCCCCTCAAGACACACCTCGGGTCGCTTGGAATTCCACTGCTGCTGGGATTTTAGCACACAAAGTGTTAAAAAAACCCACAACCCATACCAACAACCACCAAAGAAAAACCTGCTTTGGACACAAAAATCTCCCCGGTGTTGGGTTCGGGGTGGGAAGGGTAGGAGGATTCATGCTTCACCCAGCCTCACACCTGCAGAAACTCCACCTCACTCGCATGCAACGGGGCTGGCTCGGCCGGAGGGGCGGCCGTGGTCGGGGGTGTTGGTGGAGGGAGGAGGGGGAAGGCAAAGTCAGCCGTGTGGCTGGAGGCGACGTTGCTAGGACAGTATCTGAGTGGGACAGGGAAGGACTTGTTTAGAAAACACAAGAGTTATTTTGCACACATGGACGACAACAAGGCTACTTAGTTTTTTCCAACATACTCCTTCCTCCCCCNATCCCTAAGAAATCCAGGTAAAATCCTTGTCGTTCTCCCCAGAGTTGTCCTGCTCCTGCGGAGAGTCGACGTCCTTGTCGTCATCTAAAATCACATCATCCTGTGACATTCCCACGTCATCCTTCCACTTGATGTCATCATCATCTCCCATCTCCTCGTCTCCTTCCACTTTGATGTCATCCGGGTCTTCCATGTACTGGCCCTCCCCGGGGTAGCACTCATCTGGACACCCTTCTCCCCCGTTGTGGTCCAGGTGCCCGGCGATGCCCCGACCGGAGCAATCGGCGCAAACGCCGTGGCGGCGCGAGCCGTGCTTTATCCCCACGCTGGCAGCAGACATGAACACTCGGTTGCACACTTTGCAGACGTATTTCTTGTCTTTGCTGTGGACCTGGAAAAAGGAGAATGACCAAAAAAGTTAATGCCAACGGATCAGGAGCTGCAGGGAAGGACACGCTTCACCATCCTCCTGCAAAGGCAAAGCCACCACAGCGACTGCAGCCTGGGATCACCACGGGCTTTCATCATGAAGCCAAACCCACTGTGATTAATTCAAGCCTGGAATGGTGTCATCCAATGGGAAATCCCTTGGAGACCACCTTCCGATCACCAAACTACTCGTTTGGAGAGGAACTTTTTATCACTTATTTTTTTTCTCCCCTTTTCTTTTTGTTTTGCTGGGGTGCAACAGCTGCACTGCACCACCACCAGGAAAATATTAACAAGGAGAAGAAACCACCAGGCCCCAGCAGTGGCTCCCTGCAGAGCAGAGCAGAACCACCCACCACCAAACTGTGTTCACACCCTGTTAATTCAGTGGTTTCTCTCCTGATCCCACTGCCACACCAAGGAGCAAGGAGGAGGAGCACTGGGAACGCAGCCCCTATCTCTGAAACAACACAGCCAAATGTGCTTCCAACCTGATTTCTGATGGCTTTGGTGGAATACCCAGCCGAGCTGAAGGTATCTGGGAAGAGGCCAAATTGATCCACCTTCCCCTGCAGCAGGACACTCGCTCAGGCTTTGCACTGCACCAGCCCCAGCTGCGTTCAAAGCCCGCGAGCTCCTCTGATGTCCTCTGGCTTCAGGTTCTCCTCACTCTGAGCAAGTCCCCCCCATGTATTCTTCAACCACATCAAGCAAAGCCATTGTATTTTATTTTTTTAAAACCACACGTAAGGTTTTTTTGAAAGCTGTTGGACAGGGCTGGCCACGGCCATCGAACAGGACCTATCAGCATCACTCATTTTTATCTGCAAGAAGAATGGTTTTCAGGGATGAAAAGCTGAATATGACTACAGAAGGTGGCCCAGGGTGTGGAGTGAGGGCTGAAAGAGCCACACAGAAAAGAAATTATAAAGCGGGTACTAAAACCATGGGTAATTGATGCATCTGTTAAAATCCTGGCCATTTCTCTCCCTCTTTTCCAACACTGACAGCACAGTCAGCATGTTCGGAGTGAACCACGCGGCTGGATGCAGCTGAGCAGGAATTAACCCCAAATTAGTACTGAACACAAAGAGGGCGTTTGGCTCCGAGAATGCCCTTAGGAAGACCACATCCTAACTTATTAAATACCAATATTCCAAGGGAGAGAGGGGAAAAACATGCTGACAGCATCCTAGATCTCTGAAAACGCTTTAAAAAGGGGAAAGTTCTTGGAAGTAAAATGATGGAGGCAACCAGCTGGCACGAGAAGGCACGAGGACGGCACGAGAAGGTGTTCCCTGCTGCAAAACCAGTGACAGAGCTCGGAATCTGGGCGCTTGGATCTGGGAGCTCACTGCTTGGGATCTGCTTCCAGCACATGGGAACCCCAGCACGCCAAGGAAATGACAGGTGACACACGTGGAGGAGAGGGCAGCAGCTCTGCCCAGGGAAAGGCACGTGTTTCTGCAACAGGCAGTGTGGTGCTGGCAGTAACAACCAGGTTTGGTGTGGATTTAAAAAAAAAAATAATTAAAAAAAATTAAGCAGTTCTTTAAAAAAGCTGCTGCGAGGAAACAGAAGCTCAGTGCACAAACAAAACCTCTCCTTCCCATCTAAATTTATCCTGCCAGCTTTGAGCAGTTTGCAGTCGCCTGTGATGCTGCGACAGCCCAGCCAAGGAAGTTCAGTATTTATAGAATTTTATGGAGACAAATCGCTTCAAATGAGAAAGGAGAAACTCTGGGTGAAGGGGTTTTTTCAGCTGAAAACCTCGTGGGTATTACAGGGGTAACACAGCCTGTTCACTGCAACGGGGCGAGAAACCTCGGCTCAGGCTCTGCCACCCCACGGACACAAAGGTTTTAGAATGAAAATCTTGGTTTTATTTTAATATTGCAATTCAAAGAAAACAGGTGTTTCTATTCAGTTTAAATTCTGTGTAAAGACTATCAAAAGATGCTTTTTAATCCGAGTTAAACTGCAATAGTCCCTTCTGTCTTTGGTTATCAGTGAAGGAACTGAGAGAAACAAGGGTTTTGGTGTTAAACCGACTTCCTTTCCCTACCTGTTATTTTTATAGCAGGATTTTTACTTGACACACAACACTCATCTTCACAGATTTACCTGAGAGTTGGTGATTAAGCCCCAAAAAGGTCCTGGAGAAGCCTCCAGAGGGGAAAACAAAATATCGACCTAAACCAGCTGAATCCCAGACTGGTTTGGGTTGGAAGGGACCTCAAAGTTCATCCAGTGCCACCCCCTGCCATGGGCAGGGACACCTCCCACCAGCCCAGGGTGCTCCAAGCCCCATCCAACCTGGCCTTCAACACTGCCAGGGAGGGAAATGGATTGTTTCTGTCATCTTTAACCCACACAAAGGGGCTCCTGCTCTCTTACCAACGTGTGCCGCTTCATGTGCTCCCGGCGCGTGAACTTCTTCCCACAGATCTCGCAGGGGTAAGGTCTCTCTCCCGTGTGGGACCGCATGTGTCTCTTCAGGATGCACTGATGCATGGCTGAAAAACTGCAGTATGGGCACTTGAACTTCTTCCTGATGACTGTGAACTCGTTGACTGTAAGAGAGCAAGCAGAACACACAGATTACTTCCAGAACATCTTTACAACGGTCAGTTTAGTGTCTCACTGTTCAGTTCACTGTGAAACCACACCCTAACCTCTTAACCATCTACAATGTTTTTTAATCCTTATATTATTGCACTCGTATTATTGAAGTTAAGAACTTCGGGTACCTCCATCAGAGAAGCTTCTGAACACACACAAACCTTTAGCAGATCCGTAACGCACATGGCCCAACGCTTGTTAAAGAGCAACAAAGAGGGTTGACAACATGCTAGAGTTCTGATCTATTATCATAGAATATCCTTATTTGTGGAAGAAGGAGCCAGCCCTTAACAGAAGACCATGAACATAACACTCTGACAGTGCCACGTGCTTTGGTTTGATTTCTGGGGTGATGCCTGAACATCACCAAACGCTCCAGGGGTATCTCAGTGAAGGTGCAGGGACTGAGGATCACCCAGAAGGAACAGGACAGTTAGGACAAACAAACCCTACATTATCCAACTCTCAACTGGCATTACCACTGCTGCATGGACACAAGGGGATGAACAATGACAAGTGATGACCCTCACAAGCCTCCTCACAAGACATCTCTGTACAGCCCTAGATGGGCTTTTCCTTCTGTCCCTCCCAACCGTATTCTGCTGAACCAGGAAAGGGCTGAATTCTCTGAAGCCATTCTGACATTGCTGATTCTTTCCTCCTTGTCACCTCCCCAGAAGCACAGCAAACACAGACCCGGGGGACACTTGCAGTGCTGACAGCCCAAGGGTCTCATTTGCCAGAAGGATGCACATGGCAGCTGCCTCCGTGTTTCCTCCTCCAAACAAAGTGGGAGCGCGATCCCAAAGTACAGCAGGTGAAAACAAAGGATTTGCTGCTCCCTGAAGACATCCACCCACTGGAAACTTGGAAGCCACCCTCCACGTGGGTACGATTTAAATCACCACCTTCTAATAATTCCATTGCTTTCCATCAGTATGGTAATTTTCACCCACTTCTCTCCTAATTATTGTCATTTCTCCAAGCAATATATTGTTTACATAACAACCAGGGGGAAAAAAAAAAGCAAGTCCTAGTTAATCACCTTAAGTACACTATGGTGTGTGTAAATGGCTCTTGGTAAATGAAAACAGTCCATGTAGGGGAGCCAGGGGAACACCAGACCTACTGGATGGCTTCTAAGGTACCAAGAACTCTGCAATATTTTAAGATGCTTATAGGAACGTTATCTCCCACAAACACCCTATGAGCTGAAGGCACACAGGTAATGCCCCAGGAGCTACAGCATACATGGAGAAACAGCTACTTAAAAATGGCCTTTGCTAAGGAAGCCAGCAGGACCATGCACTCAGTGTCATTTAATGCCCAATTATTTTTACTATGGCCCAATTGTTTTATGGCTTTTATTTTTTTGCTTCTGTTTTTAAAGTTTACTTTTTTTTATTTGCAATACAGATAAAACAATGTGAACAGTAACTACCTTTGGCACTCACATAAACCCTGTGTAAACTGGTGCTGTTGGGAGACACCTTACCATAGGGCAACACCTCCTCCTGGGGCTTAGAACCAACGTTCCAACCCCTGCTCCTCTCTGAACACCTTCCTAAGTAGTTTTTATTGCTCTGATGCAGGCTAAAAGTGTGGTTTGAGATCTGAAAAGCTGCTGCGGGATGAATTTTGTCTTCATGTTTGTGTCAAAACAAGTCAAACAGTCAAATATTTGGGATTAAAGACATCCTCCACGTCAGTGACTTGGTGGGAGAAATGACCCCTTTGATTTGCGGTTTGGATCTGATCTAGTACCTGATGTTCTTTCCTTGTGCCCCTAACTCGCTGCCTTGGGGTGCTCAGCATCTCTGCTGGGCCATCCCACAGCTCCTTTTATTTTAGTGCTTTGGTGGGTTTTTCAACACATTTTTAAAGCTGTCAAGAGAATTTTCCAGATCAAGGGAAAAAAAAAAAGTATTCACGTGGGCCATGGCTGCAAGAGCAGGGAGAGGGAATGCTAAGGAGTGTTTTATTCACTGGCCAGTGAAGATCACTCACTGGGACCAGGCAGAACTTTGCAGTGTTGGTTTTAAGTGACCCTGCCCTGCTTTGGGAACCTCCCCACGGAGCATGGCCCAATGCCCAGAGCCCTGCACGCAACCTCGGATTTACCAGATTCTTTCTTGGAACCATCAGGAAACTCTTTCTTTTCTTCTATTACAGGGAAAGTATTTTTTTGCTTTCTCTCTTTTAGATTTGATATTCCCTTGTCTATACAACCAGAGGCAAGGAGCCCACTTTTCTCTACAGGGAAGCCTTGGGCAAGGGTCAGTTTTAGGATACAAAGCTATTTATGATAAATAAGTTTCCAGTTTGGTCTTGTAGCTGCTTGAGCATCAGCAACAGGCCACACAACACTCATATTCCCCAGATCACTATAAACCTATTACTGTGGAGTCTAGACAAGGTAAGCAAGCTGTAAGCTGCTCAAGGGAAGTCAGAAGGGGACACATAACCTCCTTGCTCCAGTCCAAGGCCATGGTCAGCACTACACAACACAAACAGGCTCTGGGTGTAGACCATGTCTTAACCACCTTGGAAAAAAACCTCACAGCAACCAGACCCCAAGCTTACAACCCTAAGTGCTTTAGAAAAGAGAATACCACAAAATCCCTTATTTCCTGTATCACCAGATTGTACCTTATCCCATCATCTCCTAAGTGACCAGATTCCTCCTCTCCATGTCTATCCCTGTCCCTTCGTTCTGGCTGTAGGAGCTGAAAAGGCAATTCCCAACCTTGGCTGCACAACCTGCACCATGGGCACACAACCTCCTGTCTCCAACACACACATGGATTCCCAACAATGTATTTCTAACACTTTCATTTCCAGACCCCTCACACTTACTTTTGCCTGTTTTTACTTCAGCTTAAACCACTCGAGAAGAACCTTTTCAGCTTCTAGAATAATTAAAGATAGTCACAGAACTCTAGTTTTATTAAGACTATTTTTTTTTCCCCACCAAATAGCCGTATATTTAGTTCTTGTAGCTATAAAAGTAAACACTTGAAAAATAACAACATTGTTAGGAAAGTAATTGTATTGCAGAGGGGACACTTTCACAGTAGTGTTAAGTACACGCACCCACAAGCCCAGATATTTAAGGAACAACTTTGGTGTAGGCATCATCTTTTGCCTAAATGACAATATTTTATAGAGCTTACGTATAGCACCATCAAGGTCCTAAAAAATAATCTTTAATGAGATCATCAAGCCTATTAATGAGCTCCTGGACACGAGTGTGGGAAGAACAGCACCAAGAAATTGGGAAAATGACACAAACAGTGCCACAGTAGAAATCTGTGTAGTGAACATCACTGGAATGTTTACAGAAGATGTGCATTTTTTAAACCCAACACAATCATGCTTGGAAAAAAGCCTTTGGGATTGTCATCTCAAGTAAATTTACTTATTTCACTGAGGTTTTTAAATTAAACAGGCTCCTGCAGCCCTGACTGGAGAGGAAGGAGAGCACTAGTGATACTGCCCAATTAAACTATTTCGTATTAACACTGTGAGCCAACACGCAGCTAATAATCCCTGAAATACTGCACTTATTTGCTTATTATGAAGAATTCACAAACTTTAAGACAATTTTTGTCCGCTTAATCCTCGTTATATTTAAGGTTATAAATACCAAGATGCAATTTAACTGTCAAAATCCCAATTCCCATCAGGTTCCCATGCTGTTCTCCAACAGGAAAATCCTGCTTTTAAGGGGTTTTCTACAGAAAGCTTCTGCCACATGATACCCCATGGCCCTGATGTGTGAAAAATACCAGTCCTGATCCTGAAGGGCAACACTGGGAATTCTCAGTGCTGAAGTCAGGAAGCACTCTGATGTCCAGGCCAAGACAAATGCTCCTTAAAGCTCTATTAGAGAGGAGGAGCTGGCCTGACTATAGAAAAATGGTTCCACGTCGAATTAAATTCTCAAATAGGAGAACAATGGGCAAAGTGTCATTATCTGGTATCGTGTGAACAAAGCCATTGATAATTTGCTGATTTTTTAATTTTATGAATATTTTAGTAATATTTTACTAATTAATTATTTATTATTTTATTAATATTAAATTACTTTTTCTGACATAGTTTTTGAATCAGACAAATCCTACCATGCTGCTCCCGAATTTCCACCCAAGACTCATTTTGGTCACAACTTTTATCTCCTGGCTCCGCTTTCTCCTTCCTCACTTGCTGTTTATTTAGGAGCAGGATAAATTATGAGACAATTAGACTGACAGCTGTAACCAGGGGAGCTGACAGACAATACACTCTGTGCCTTCACAGCCAGCCGTGATCTGCAATGCTGGGGATGTCAGTGGCAACAAGAGTGGAAAAAAATGAATGTAACTATAGAAAAAAATAAGATAAAGAAAGATTGGAGTAGAAAGATTGAAGTATGGTGTATTACACTGGTTATATAGGAACATGTTCTCCACTCTGCCCACACCCTGCTCAAACAGAGTCAGAACCAAGCCAGGCAGGGAAGCTCTGGCTTCCCAACCCTCAGAAACCCACGGCACGGAGCCATCCCCCCATAGCTCCTACTCACAGCAGAGCTGCACCAGAACACACCTGGAACATGCCAGCTCCCCTCTCCCAGAGCACGGGCTGCAGGAGCTGGATGATCCCTCCCATCCAGCTTCCCACAGCAAACAGCTCCACAGGAACCCCTCTGCTGCAGACCCCCAGGCTGCTCAGGTCCACTTTGTGCACGGCCAAGTATTGCTCATTTTCATCTCCCTGAGATGCAACGATACCAAGAGAAAGAACTCTGAAGAACTCTAAAGATCATCTGTGGAGGTTGCTGTCATCTCCTCAGCTGTCTCCCTGACACACGAAGGAAAGCAACCCTACAAGACAGGCAATGCTGGAGCTCAAGCTGCTGACAAGCTGGAGAACATTACACTTAATTACTCTCCTTTTGTTCATGCTGTGGTTTTACATGTAAACATACAGCAAGAGACACCAAATATTTCATCATTTTAAAAAATAATTTCATATAATAGAATAGGAATTACAGTAAGGCTCTACCCTCCAGTAACAACCATTACTGACTTTGCATGTGCACCCTGGGTTAAAATTAGATCTCCTATGTAAATCCTCTCCTCCTCAGTGTCAACAGCAAACATCCAGTCTGGCGGAATGAGTTCCATCAGAGAGAACAAACGAGGCTGAAAAACTTACAGAATTCCTGAAAGCCACAGCCATATTCCAGTATATATTTTTAAAAGTCCTAAAAGTACTGAAACACAACATACAAGCCTTGTGACAGCTTCCAAGCCCAAATAACAGACCCCATTGCTCATACAAACCAGCAGCGTGTTCTTCCTCCTTTAAATGGCAGAAACCCAGACTTTGTAACAGGGCTGAGCATCCCAGTGCTTCCCCAGCTCCTCACCTCCAGCTGAAAAACCCCACAATGCCCGAGTTGTCTAATGGACAGAGCACTGGACCAGAACCCAGAAGAATGAATTCTATCATTATTTCTATTGCCAGCACGCTCACAAGCTGAGGTATGTTATTTTCCCAGGGAACATAAGGAAAACATCACCATTTCTTTTATAAAGCACTTTGAGATCTACTGATCAGGAAGTTTTAAGGTAGCCTGAGCACACAGTATGATCACTGTGTAGGATCACATTAGGATCACCAATGAGACAGCCACAGCACCCATCACACAGGCTGAGGAGTTATCTTTGCACAGATTGCACCGTGGCTGTGGTCACAGAGCATCTGGAACCAGGACACCACCAACCCGACCAGCTCTGGGGAGTTACTCAATTATATATATATAAATATACATTTATTTGCAGCATGAGAACGATGGAACTATTTGCTTTTCCTAGTTTAATAGAAACATCTCATGTATGCCAGAGCAGCTACGCAGGCTCCTCCTTTTGTCCTACACTGTCCAACAGCTCAAGCTCACACCTGGGCAGAGCCCAGGTCCCACGCCTGGACGTGGTTACTGAGGTTCTTCTGGGTACCAAAGCCCTTGCCACAGAGAGACAGACACAAGCTCAAGTGCACGGGCATTAGGTGACGGTTTAAGTCTGTCTTGTCTCGAAACAGCTTGGCACAGTTAGGACACTGCATCTTCTTACAGTTGAAGTGGATGGTCTTCTCGTGCCGATCCATGTTGGACTTCAGCGTGAAGCTGGCGGGGCACTGGGAGCACTGGAAGCGGGCGAGCTGGCCAGGAGGCACGGCGTCCCGGGAGCAGCCAACCCAGTCCAACGGGAGCAGCATGGAGAAGGCGTGCTCATGGATGTGCTCCTTCAGCTCCTCAGCACACGGGAAAACCCTCCGGCAGAAGCCACAGGTCAGCCTCTTGGCTAGGGCTGGATCTGGGAAGGGGCCATCAGGGGTTACATCCGCATCTTCAGACCTCGGGAAACTCGTATCTGAAACACACACACGTGCACAGGGACATTCAGTGTCTTCTGGCATGAAAGAATGATGGTTTAAAAATGTATTTTTCTCTCTACTCACCTGAATCAGAGTTATCAAACTGCCAAAGTGCTAAAAACCCATCGTAAGTGGCCTGCAAAGGAGAAGCACACCCAAGTCAAGGCAAGGATTTACCAGGACACATCTTCCCAGCTAGTGCTCAGATCCCAGCCTTCCCCTTGCCTTCACCCCTCCCAGAGGGCAGGCTCCCCACTGCCCTGGCAGCACTCTCTGCCCCTGCAAAGGTCTTGCTGTCAAAGCAGCGAGGAGAACTGGGCTGGATTTTGCAAGACTCAGTGTTTAAGGACAGCAATCCGCGTGCCTATCCAGGTCCTGGGTAACCACTCATTTTCCAGGCTCACCAAGCATCTGCAGCTCCCACTCAGGCCAATGGGAAAGAAATCCTGGATAGGAAATGTCTCGCAGACACCACAGGGCTGGAAAATTTTCCCTTAGCCCTACATAGCCACTTTTTCTTTCCACACAGAGAAGCCCATGGAGAACCAACACCTTCTGCATAGTTCCCTTTATGCAACGCTCTCTGGCATGGCTGAGCTGAACTATAAATAAAAGCAGATTTTTTTAGTTGTTTTGGTTTGTTTTTCTTTTTCTTTCATAAAGCCATTTGCAATATGCCAGCGTGCAGCAGATGGCAACCCTCCATGAGGCAGAGGCATGCTGCAGCCTGGGCAGGTCTGCTGAGACCCTGCGAGCGGCCACCAGCCGTTCCTGCTGCCTCTAAGGTGGCTGCAAAGGGAAAAAAAATCTGTTTCCACCCGTTTGTTTAATGGAACCAAAGCCTCATTTAAAAAATGTTAAGAGTAAGAAATGCCACAGAAGGCTAGGGATTTTATGACAAACTCCTGACTCCTGGAATACAGAAAGCCAGCCTGCTTCTGTCTGAATTTACAGTTACAAGAAACCCAAACGGGTGGGCAATGGATAGCTGGGGTCCCTGTGCTCCCGTGTGCACTGCTTTGCAAACAAAGGGATTGGCAATAAAAAGGGTGTGTATACTTTAAAAAAAAAAAAAAGAGTTTTTTGAATGTAAGTTCTGTTGAGGTAAGGCAGCAAGGATAAAATTAGGACAGCACCAGCCCTGACCTCAGACTTCTAGTTTTAAAATAACCTATATTAAAAAAAAAAAGCTAACAGATCAAAGTATAAGGTGTTACAATCTTCCAAGTACCCCTGACTGGGGAGAACTGATTAAACAGATCCCTCTGCATTTAAATTTCTTTGTGTTTCCCCCCCTGGTCTTACCTGGGTGGAGGAAGGCACCTCTCCTTTGATCCCGGTTTCTGGTGACATTTCACCAGAAGAGCAGATCTCGGGGGGGCTCTGAGTGGCAAGGTGTGATGAAGGCAGTGGGGGAGATGGTGCTTCCACTTTGCCATCACATTCGCCCCTTGAACGATTCGAGTTGGTGCCAGGCCCTGGGGAACACAGGAAACGAATCTCACCCACGTGAGCTGGGACCAGCTGGCGGCTTCAGAAAAGCCCTGGCCAAGGCAGCACACCAGCACCCGCAGCTCATCTTCTGTCACCAGGAGGGAATGTGGCAGGACAGGGATGCCAGGCTTTTTTTGTGTTTGTTTAAAAACCAGCCTCCCCACCCAAACTGTGCCATGCACGCAGAGGAGTCACGGCACATGGCACTGCCACCAGAGAGTCCGTCGGGAGAGAGCAGCACAAGCATCTGGAGCAATCTCTACTGGTGAGGCCACACCTGGAGTGCTGTGTCCAATTCTGGGCCCCTCAGCTCAGGAAGGACAGGGAACTGCTTGGGAGAGGCCAGTGCAGAGCCACAGAGATGATGAAGGGAGTGGAACATCTCCCTGGTGAGGAGAGGCTGAGGGAGCTGGGGCTCTTTAGCTTGGAGAAGAGCAGACTGAGGGGGGACCTCGTGAATGTTTATCAATATGGAAAGGGTGAGGGACAGGAGGATGGAGCCAGGCTCTGCTCAGGGATGGCCAGGGACAGGACAAGGGGGAACGGGTGCAAGGTGGAACACAGGAGGTTCTGGGTGAACACAAGGCAGAACTTTGTCACAGTAAGGTGACAGAGCCCTGGGCCAGGCTGCCCAGAGAGGCTGTGGAGTCTCCTTCTCTGGAGACATTCAAACCCCACTGGGTGCATCCCTGTGTGCCCTGCTCTGGGTGGTCCTGCTCTGGCAGGGGGGTTGGACTGGGGGAGCTTTCGAGGTCCCTTCCAACCCCTGACACTCTGTGACTCTGTAATCACATTTCTGGAAGAGACCTCTTGGAGAAGCACCATTCTCAAACACATACATTTCCACCTGTAAGTAACACACACAAGTTTTATTCTGCTACTAACTTTATGAAAACTTATGTCAAAACTTCAGAGCTCAGGATTTGACCGTGGTGTTTTATTTGGTATCATACTGTCAGTCCTTGATCTCAAAGTGCTTTACAAAAGACGGGCACAAGTGTTCCTCTCCTACAGCCAGCACGCACAGAAGTCCAAATATTTGCACAGAACTCTCCAATTACACCTGACAGTTGTTACACTCTAAAAATCTACCGTGGTTAAAAGGAAAATGTTGTTTGTCTGGCTGAAGCAGAACTGTTCCCTCTTGCCTACGCTGCAGCAATCACCGAATGGGAAACGATATCCCAGAAACTGCATTGATCCACAAATCCACACACAAATAAAGACTGGAATCACATCGGTGTAAGTTACGAGTTGTTAAACAAGCTTTAACAAACACCTTGACTGAATATTGGAATGACACACTGAGCGGGTGATTATTTTTGAAAAGCAAGCAGGTGGAACCAGGAGCAAACACGGCATCAAAGTAAACAAATTCATTTTTAAAGCTGTGCCCTAAAGGCTTTTTGATTTCTAGCACAAAAGAGTCTCATTGAAACCTTTACGCGTATAAAATACATCTTCAAATAACAAGTCCAAGTTTATCCTGTGTCCAAACACAACACACTGTGATCTGGGTCACAACAAAGCGTTCGAGTGAAACCTCACAGAGGTTTCCCAACGGGAACAATCCCAAACCCGACGTCTCATCAGCCACCAAAGGAAATTCTGCTCCTGTGCCACAGGCTGGGGGTTTGATTTGCCTTCCTCTGCTTTGATCACGCACTGCAATAGCCAACTCTACTCAAACGTGGTAACAACTACTCACGTTTTCATTCGGGAGGTGCTCATCTCTTGCTGTCATCGTTTCGAGGGAGGACAACAACAAAAAAAACCTCGTAAAATAGGGGAAAAAAAATGAATTCCTGCCTGGGCATCTATAGGTTCCACTGGCAGCTTCGATGCAGCTCTTGGCTGCACTTCCTTAAGGAAATGGTATTTCTGCACACAGTAAGGATAAGCCAGTGGGCTCTGGCTTGATCAATTCTTCATTAGCACCTTTACTGAGTCACACAGGTTCCTAAGAAAATACGAGCTTCTTAAAGCAGAGTTAAGGCTAACGAGTGAGCAATGACACAGAGCGAGGAGAAACGACAAACTCAATCATCCAACACAAGCCACAGGGATGGACAACACCACAAAGGTGATTTTTAAAACAATAGTTAATATTTATTTAGTTTCAACAACCGCAGGTAACACAAGAGGAGAAACCCACAGAAAGGACCCACGCTGTGTACAGGAGGACGCGAGCAGCACCTGAGGTCACATTTCATCCCATTCTGACCTTTTTTCTTCCCAAGTTTGTACTGGGATGAATTTTAACGAGAAGTATTTTAACTTCTGAACGAGAAATCAGAAGCTCTCCTTCGGTCAGCTTTGTGTAGGGAAGACGAGGCACTGGTTCAGCTGTATTTGTATGAATAAAGTATTCTGGACAGTAATTATTGTGGGAAAGAGAAAGGTAAAGTTTATTATATCTCCTTTAAAACTGCAACCGTTCTCCCCCAGATCTTCATTCACCACGTACAAAATCTCTGTGCCCAACTGAACACCCTTAACCCCCTCCTGGGAAAGTTGACCACTGTGTAAAATGTATTCCTTTAACATCCTGGGCAAATAGAAATGATTGGCTCCAATGAACCACTAACTAAAAATAACATATTAGCTGGTTTGCCCCAAAGAAAAGGGCTCTGTGTACCATGTAATCACTTGGACAGCGAGCTTGGAGGAATTGCTTCTATAAACAGTTTCAGTTGCAACAGGGTAAACAGGAAAAGCCAAACTTAGACATATAAAAAAGAGTATGCAATGTGCTATTCTGGAAGTGTGGGAGAGTCGCCCTTTAAGGTAGTCAATACCCCAAAATCCGGAAGTTTTCAGACTTCTTTTCTAAATCAGAAAAGAAGGATGTGAACCGACCGACTCATTTTCTAATGGACATCAAAATTCGCCTTCTCTCGATTGTACTTGGCAAAACCAACTAGAAACATTCAACTAAAGCCTTTGAGACTTTTGTAGATGTGGTGTAACTGCACGGAACAATGCTGCCAAAGTTCAGCATCACAAATGGAGTAAGACACACGTTGTTACACTGAGGAGCTCGCTGGAACAGCACTGCTGGGGTTGGAAATCAGCAGAGAACCACCTGCTTTCACACACAAACTATGGAAACACCTGGAGACGAGGAAAACTCAACCTCTTGTATTGTCTTACCTGGAAAATATCCCCAACAACAAACTATGCAGGTTCAATAATGGTATCCAAGACGACCTCAGTGTTACCCGTGAATAACTGAAATGTACTTTTTTATGCAAACCCCACGTTTTCTGTATGTTTCTATCAAGCACAGAAACACCACCAATCTCAACCATACACCACGAATGCCACAGATCCTCAGGGCCCTGCAGCTATCACAGGTTATCTGGCAACCCTGTTACCCAAATCGCAAGGAATTTCAATTTCCCCTTCTGGTTTTAAATCTGTTTGAACGGGTTGACTTTAGAAATGCAGCACTCAGGTTTGACTGCATTCCCCACACACATCCCAGGCTTCATTTCCCACCAAGAGTTTGTTAAGTCATTTCACACCTCACATGATCATTACAATATACAAAGATTTGGGAAAAAAGAACACAGGGTAAAATGAAAACCTTGGGCTACCCTCTATGAACTTCTGCAACAGTGGGAACAATGCAGAAGAAAAATGAAAAGTTGTCATGAGCTGCAGCAATGCACTCTTCAGATCTGTCCACCTCCATTAAGTCTTCTCCTCCAGAACACAAAAATAAACATGAGCACTGCTCCCTCAGTGGGTTCCTTACTGTGTTATTCCATAAGGGAACACCAAGGCAATCCTTGCAGCTCAGATTGAAAACACACTTTGCATTTTTTAAACTCCAGAGATCGATCACTTCAAAAAAAATCTTGAAAATAGTGAATTTCCTCTTCAAATCAGACAGATGAAAACCACCACGCACCGTGCTGGGTTTGGTGCTTAAAAAGAAGAATCTTGCTCTCTGTGCTCCTGCCTACTCCGCCACAATGCTCCCTCCCCCCTTTTTTTAATGTAACCCAGGACTTAAAATGACTCAACATCCTCAAATTGTGTTTGAAGAAAAATGTGAAAAACACCTACAAAGCCAGTACCAGCCTAGACTGTGCTTTTAGATCTCCAGAATCTTCTTACCACTTGCTTTAATGTCCTTTTATACACTGGAAATGCTCATTAAACTCCATGTCCTATTGTATTCAGTAATGACCACTTAAAAGCAAGCGAGTCTGGTATCAGAACGTCTTCCGAGTGATTAAAATAAATCAATACCTGTGAATCTGAATAAGATGAAAGAAAAATATGTCCCTTAAGTCCCTGCCTCTGTAAAAATCCCCCTACCAGGCCACAGCCACATCCACCCACCGGTATGAGAGCCCCAGACCAAGTCAGCAGCTTTCTTTGTCTTACACAAATCACTTTGCTTCCATAAAAATGAGGCAATTGAAGCTTAGCTGCATGAAATTCAAGTAATAGGAGAGGACTGGAAAGCTGGGACCTCAAACACAGGCTGGGAGGACCTCCTCAGCCATCGCACCCCTCGATCAGCATCAATTACCCCCTTTTCTAAGCTTTATTTTAAAGCCACTTGGTCTCCTGCCTACACCGTGGCTGTTCCCAAACTCCACTCCTCGCCTGGTTCGGAAATCTCTCATTTCTAGCCCAAATGTATGACTGCCTCATACTCATGTGTCTCAGCACCAAGAGGTCCTTCAGCTTTTAAGTAAAAGCTGAAATCCTCCACCCAAGAGCAGGATGATGGATAGAGGGCAGCCCCATCGTTATTCCAGCCTATCATGATGGGAACACCGACATCCCCATCACGAGCCACAGATCTGTAATGCTCAGGGTGTAAATCCCCCCTGCCCATCCCAGTGCCAGCTCAGGGCTCTCCTCTCTGCACACATGCCTGGAGAGAAGGGAGCTTCACTGCTTCATTGCAACAAAGAGATTTGCAACCCAGGAGCCTGGTGTGAACCATCTACATCTGATTTAATTGGAAATAATTCAGTAAGCAAGCTGCTGTGGAAGTAACGAGAACATCGCCTGAGCAATTCTCCCTCAAACATTAAAGCTGCAGAATAAGGTATTCAAGTTTTTTTTTCCCCCCACTAAATTTAGAAAGATTTTTTTAAAATATAATTCTGTTCAGGCATGAGAAGCGAGGAGAGATACCAAAACCAACACTGCACTGAGCAGTTGTCTCCCTTTATCCTACAACCCAAGTGACCATTACAAATTACCTATTTTTTTTTTGCCATCAAGGAAACCAAACATCAGTATCTTAAGTCAACTTTCCATTCTATTTAATTGACCAGTTTTCTCATTGTAGATTAAAATAAACCTTTTCTGCTGTAAATTAACATGTAGTAGTCCAAAAGCTCGATTTTATGTCACAAATGATACCCCCCGTCTTCTGAGAGTATGATTAAAATACAGCATTCATAATTTTCCTTTCTTTGTGCACTGGAGAATCAAAGTATTTTACAATTGCAATGAAGAAAATACAAAGTATGCTGAAAAATCAGCTGTCCACACGCAATGGTACAACATCAGCTGTCCCCAGCAGATCACCAGCAGAAAAACATTCGTTTCCATGCACGGGTGTAACAAAACAATCAATAGCTGCTCACTGCTTAGAGGTCTGAACAGCAAGAGTAGAGCTCATGCGATCTACAGAATTACAACTGTTTCTAGAGACACAAGAACAACAGCCAGGCTTTTCAACATCAGGCAATTTTGGATTCAAAACCTTCGCAGCTCCTTCTTTTACCACGAGGACTCAAACACTTTGTGTTTGGTTTGTGAGTACCATTTTGCCAGCAAGTAAAGGAGAAACTTGAGGACACACGCTACATACCCACACCCCGAGTGCCTCCTTCCACAGCTTCAGGGGTTAACATTAAAGTCAGAGAGATATTACACACAGGTTGCCAAGTTTTATGGCAGTGGGATTAAGCAGGACTTAAAACTGGATCTAAACGTATCAGGAGCAATAAACGAGACAGTGACCTGTGTTTTCTTCTTGATAAAATTTCACTTAAAGTGTCAGTAAACAAGAAATATAAAAACCACAAACTTACGAGAGAGAGAATGGGTGCCTTTGGGTAAGTACTCAAACAGCAGAGAACTATCCTCTCCCAGCATGTCGGCTTTCAGGGACAGCAAACTGTTCTTACTCATGAGAGCCGCGCGCAGGTTGGCGACGGTGGCAGCCTGGAGCGCGTCCTCCTTCTCCGGGGTCAGGGGCTGGGAGATGTAGCTGCCTTCCCCACCCATCAGAGCTTCCTCCACGTTTGTGTAGGGGTCCGAGCGCTCCACTCTGCTGTCCGAGCTGCTGGGCTCTGTCACTGTCACATCAGCACCTGCGTGATGAGAGATGCCATCAGAGATGCCAACGGAGATGCCAACAACTTCCCGAGGTGTGGAACGCCAGCCACCAACTCCTGTGTAACCACGGGGCCAAATAACTGAGAACCCATCACCACCTGCTTGGGCTTTATCATAGAATCACAGAGTCCCAGACTGGTTTGGGTAGAAGGGACCTCAGAGCTCATCTCGTGAGCAGATGGGCTCAGACCCTCAGTACCCGGCAGGAGGGCTGAAGCTTCCCAACAAACTCATCCCTTTGTAGCATTTGCGCCGTCGAGATTCAGAAGGGGAAAAAACAAATCAAAATCCAAAAAGAAGGCATTGATAGCAAGAGATCAGATGGAAAAGCAGCTGTTTTCCAACATCCTGAACATTTTATTGCCTCCCAGTTCAAAATAAATTTAAATCTTAATACAGAGGCAACTATTACAGTTCAAAACAGAGGTATTAAATGTGCAGAATTAACACTCTGCTGCTTTCAGATTCATCTCACACTTCTGAGGGCAAGGAACTCAGGTGTTGTCCATACCCATCACAGCAATGGACTTACTCCCGTGGCAGGATTCACAGCTCATAAAGGGGGAGGAGGAGGAGGAGGAGTGTGGTGTTCACACATGGTTGTAGCGTTCAACAGCTTCAAACCAGGGCATGGCACCACTCTGCACAGCCTTATTAAAAATCTCTAATGAGGACACTGGTGAAGTGCCGACCTCCTGTAACCTGGAAACCACCAAAGGGAGATCTCTATTTTTATCTCTTTTTTAGAGGTAGTAACTGCAGAGAAAGACGTGGGCACTTGCTCAAGGTGTCCAGCGGAGCCAGGATCAGCCAGCGAAGCTCCCAGTCCCAGCTCAGGGCACATCAGGTTCTCTGACAGGTTCTGATTCACCTCACTGAGCTGTTCTGGACTGCCAGTGCCTCTGGCTGGTAACTTTTTCCACTTCCTTTAAGAAAAAAAAGCCTCAAAGCAAACAATAGGAGAAAACAATCCTTAGCAGAGCACTCCTACACCCAGGAGATGTAAAGATACCCAAGGCTGGGGACTACAAACACAGCAGCAGCAAGGATAGAATCATAGACCATTATGGTTGGAAGGGACCTCCAGGGTCATCAAGTCCAACCTTTATCCCATCATATTCCTGACCATTAGACCATGTGAACTATGAGAGAGGCTCCCGCCTTAGATAGGACCATTTTCCCTCCTCCACCCGTGTTTTGCTTCTATAATCCCACGTGATCAGTTTTATTAAATCTTAGTCGAGCAAAAGAACTCAAAAATTTCGATTTTTATGTATTTTGGCATCCCCCTAGCAGTTCCCAGGTGTATCTATATATAGGTCTAGGTGATAATGAATTCTATTTTAAAAACAACCATTTCTGCATAAAGGGAGATTGTAAGAGTTTAAAACCCAGCAGGTGTCACAAAAGGTGGCAAAGAAAGTAAATTCCCACCCGTTGAAGTGGAAATTCAACAGCCAGCTCGACCAAACCAAAACAGTGATGCTCCTCTGCTCCTCCCCAGGAGGAGAGGGCACATGAAAGGGTGTTTGGCAGCACTCGGCGGGCAGGCAGGGATCACCTTGCCCGTCTCCCAGTTCCAGATGCTGACTGACAGCTGCCAGAACCCCGTGCTGCTGCCTGCTGCACACAAACACTAATTGCTCACACACACGCAGATTAATTGTAACCACAACAAGACATTACGAGTTCCTCAAAAGCCAAGATTAGAGACAGGCAGTGGAAGGGAGGCTTCAGAGCTTCCAGTATTTATAGCTGATGTAACCTAATCAAACACACATTACGGCAAAATAAATATCCACTTAGTCACAGAAGTACTAAAATACTCCCAGCACACCAAAACCCAATGACACACCAAGTTCCTCCACACGCCACCTCCAAAACCACTTCTCTCTCCTCTCTAGAACACTTCTCCTAACAGGATCGAGCCAAACAATTGTGTGAATCATGAGCATCCGTCACTGCCCAGTAATCCAAACTGTTTACTACACCGCTTCAACAGCGTGTAAACCAAGCGTCAGCACATGAGCTCCTATTTTGTGATTACTCAAGACAGTGGGGTCATGTGCTGGCCGAGAGCTCCATCCAGCCCTGCACAGCTCATCCATCACCACCGAGATGGTCCCCGTGACCGCACGGATCCCAGGGAAGCCCGGCTGGGCAGGGAGCTAAGCACGGGATTAATGCTGCTCCGAAAGACTGAGCTCATTAGGCTCTTTAGCAGATCATTATTTTGCTGTTATTTTATTGCAGCAGCCTGCTTCCCAACACGTGGAGCTTTAGGAAGGCTTCAGTTGCTTGTTGACTCTGACAGGGTTTTTTGTTGTTGCTATTTTCATTTGCAACTAAAGCACAGGAAATATTTCTACCTGTTTGGCAATAGCATTTCCATCCACCCCTGAAACTCCCAAAGTCACATTTAACTGGCCATGTTCTTCTTTCCAGTGAAAGCCTAAAATAAAAGCAGTGTGTGAAGGCTTCTTAGAAGCACCTTCTCACAGAGCTCACACATCCCAGCTGAGCTTGGAGTTCTGGGGCCGTGTTGCAGGAAGGAGGGTTTGGATCTTCAAAGCTCATTTCTGTAGCCCAGTGGAACCTCAGTGCAAATCACAAAGCACAGCTGGGAGCAGCTGGTCTGTGCAGTCTGCTACTGCTTCACGTCCCCAGACAAGCAGAGAGATTCCCTGCTCTGATACGCCACAAACCAGGCTGTTCTAGACAAATACAGCCTGGGTTTAGATTGCCATTTATGCAGTGGTATTTTAAAAGCAAGAGTACATCCCCATCATTGTTTTCCTCAAAACACTAATCAGTGTACAAATACCAACTGGGAAAAAACATCCATTTTTGTCACTTTCCTGTAATAATTGTTTTTCTAACATTGAAACAAATTCTGCAGATATTTTTCTGTGTCAGCAGAAGGAGCTCCTGGCCCCAAACTCAGCTGTTTGGTGCTGCTCTCCCACTGCCTGTCAGTGACCTCAGCTCACCCATCCGTAGGGCTGCAGAGCAAACCTGGTCAGCAAAGTGATCTCCCCCAAAACCCAAGAGACAACAAACCACCTAAATCCAGAGAAAAGCAGAATTATTAAATTGGAGGAGTTAATCGTTTTGGAAACTATTCTAAAATGGAATAATAAAGCAGTCCAAGCAGGGGCAGGAATGGCTGGGCAGTGCAGAAATACCTTAAACCACACTCTTGGCTCCCCAAAACATGCAGAGAATTGTACAGTAACCTCAAACAGACCAGCACTGTAAAAATACTAAGGCTGGCTGTATGCTTAACCTCTCTTTCCAAGTCTCACAATTCAGGCAGTGAGAGGACTGACATAATTCCAGGCTGCTCCTCTAAGACACAGCCTCCTGCTGCACATCTGCACATGAACAGACACAAACATGAAGGGATGGAAGTACAACATCCAAGCATCACATTAAATATGAACACCAGTACTCATGGTATGACAGGATGCTGAGTTACAACCTTTGAAAATCTTGAGAACAAATATTTACCTTTTGAAACAAGTGCCTGTGAGACATGCAGAAAAAAAAATACAAATAATCCAAGACCAATACAGCAAAGTTGGATTCCTAGTACATCTAAAAAATTAATTCCTACTATGTTTTAATGCAAAAGCAGCACTTCAGACAGGAAAGTGAAAGTCCTGAACAGTGACAACTGCAAAGCAGGATTAGAATTTATGTTAAATTCTAAAACCTTCCTGATTTCTCAATTGTAATTTCAGCAAAGAAGGAAAAAAAAAAAAGGTAAAAAAATAAAAATTTGGAAAAGTTGAGATGTCTGTGAAGATGAGCCCAGTGTAACCTTGGCACGAGGAACAAATAAAATATTGAGAAGGGCACTGAAGAGAGGGGAAATGCCTCTGATCTCTGGAGTTAAAGCAGATTAACAAAATCAGGGCTGTTACTATAGGGAGGAGGAAGAGGAGGAGGAGGAGGGCAGCTCTAGGGAGCCTGGGGAAAATGGAATGCAGGGTGGGGAAAGGAAACAGACACTGAGCTTTGAGCTAAAGCTGGTTTAGGGTGGAACCATTTTAAAGCCAGGGTGTAGCCAGGGAGTAAGTGTCTGGGTTTAAGGCAGTGATTTTCTTTTCCAGACTTGAAAATAACCTGACCTAACCCTTCGGCACCAGAAACTCCAGAGTTATTCCTGCAGAGATCGCACCCTAATAATTTTGTTAGCCCGTAACTGCGGTGACACGGAGAACAGCAATTATTCTCTGCAGTGTTTCTGCAAGATTCAGCACATGGACACAGAGGTCGGAGTTTTTTTGTCTACTTGGTTTTGCATTTTGCTGCGACCAGCAGCCACCTCCACGCAGTGAACTCCACGCACATGAAGAGAGCAGCAAGGACAGTCCAGAAACCTGGGCAGCTCCCTAAGCCAGAGGAATGCAGAACATGGGCTAAGCTGATTTCAGCCACAGAAAGAATTCTGGGGGTGGCATCAGAGCCCAGAGCTGTAACCCCTCCAGGTCTGGCTGAGACAGAACGCTTGGCATCGCCGACTGCTCAAGGTGCTGAAATATCTCCCTAAGAAAAACATCATTAAAACCCCCTCAATCGCAACAAAGAGAATTTTAATACCTTGCACCATACCTAAAACTTTGTGAAAAGCAGGTGGAATTGCAGTAATTAGCCCAGTTTTCCAAGCAGCAAGCAGTTTGTAATTTACTGTTACCTACCCCCAAAAATACTCCTACACCTTTCCAATAAGTGGAATGTTTTATTCCAAACATTTATCCTCATTAAAAAGTGATCTGTCCAAAACTGAGCATAAAAGAATGATTTAAATAATGAGCTAACAGTCAGAAACTTAGAATTTGAGCCCATGTTGTCAGATTAATATCTCATGCCTTAAAACAACTGAAATTGTAACCAGCCTGGTTTTCATTCACAGCTGTAACAAATACTCAAACATCTACCTTAAGTTTTTACGTTGAGACCAGGCTGTGGGAGATGGACTGGAGGCTCCCAACAATAGAGTTTTTGTTGTTTTTTTTTTTAAAATAATAATTTTAAAAACATAATTATGGAAATACTTAAAGATTTGCATTGAAAAGGTGAAAGAGTGACAGGAAACCCAGAAACTTGTTGAGAAAAAGAATTTTGCAACACTAAAATCATCCTATAACAAGATAATCTGCACATCTGCCTACCTGTGTTCAGACAGGTCCAGGGACTTCACCTGCACAAACCGGGCTGAGTTCAGCTAGACAGAGCTTTTTTGCCTCCCTCTGAAGCCTTCTGAAATGGAAGCTCACTATAGGATCCAGCTGTTAGAACACCTGTGATCGCCAACAACTCCTGCAATCCCGGCACAGCTCCCTGCAGCAGGCACTGGAACTGGGCTGTGTCACTGGGAAAGGATGAACTTGAACATCTCACACCACAAGGGAGGAAACATAATTAAAGAAACGCTAGGAAAATATTAAAGGAACTTGGAACTCTGCAAAGTCAGAAGGGTCTAGCGATGTCCTGTCCATCCCTCCCATGAAGGTCACTGCTCTGGGTTTCCTGAGGTCCTGAAGCTCCTCTTACAGAATACTACAGTTCCACTATACGTAACCAGAGTAAAGCAGAAAGTTTCTGTCTTTAAAAATGACTGTTCTGGTTTTGAAAATAATTAGCTTCGTTTCACAGTCAACTGGCACAGAAAAATCCACTCGCAGCTCTAGGGTGCAAACACACAGAAGATGTGTGGGAGTATTTCCTTAGAAATAAATTCCTGAATCATAACTACCAGGCTTGAACTAACACATTAATAAAACCATCAATACAATCTTCAGAAAACACCCTCTGAGTGACAGAGTTTCCCATTATATGAAAGGCAAAACCGGAAGCGTTTTGTTAGCTTAGCAGTTCTTCCAGTGAAGATAACTGTTTTCTTTGGGCAGAACACTTTCAATACCACCCGACCCTATAGTCCAGGCACTCAGGACGTGTAATCCTGGAGTTTACCCAGCAATGTTAAAGGAACAGCAGCTTGAGGAAAAGGAAGATGCTCAAGGCACAAGATTGCTTCAGAACAACCTCTGATACCATGACCAGCAAATAGCAATATATGTTTCTTTAGAAAGCCTTCAAAGTTCAAGAGAAAAGGTTAAAATGAAGGCAGACCTGTTATTTTGGCAAGTCTGTGGGGGAAATAATTCTTGGCTCAGTTATGAAGAAAGTTATTATTTACAAAAGCCCATCCTTCAGCTTGGAGAATCACTGTTCCAAGTTCATGCAGCTTGGTGGAGAGAGCATACACATGGATGTTTCATAGAAGGAATGACAGACTGACATCCTGAACACCCCAAACAGGACGAGAGAGAAAAAACCTGGTGTGTTTTACACTCAGAGAATCCAAATCCATAAATTGAAACTAGCATGGAAAGATGGTCCTTATCAAGCTTTGTGCTCGACCGATACCACCCTGTAGAAACTGAGTGCTTGATCACAATCCAGCATCTGCACTCGGTCTGGATCCCTTTGCAAATCACATCTGATCACTGCTCTTGGAGGAGGAAGATACACTCCTCACGGCAGGCATCAAGAACCTTTTGCTTCAGTGGCTATTTCCACGAGGTTAGATTGACATTAATAAGATTACTCCAGACGCTCCATTTTATTTTAATCCACAGCATGATCAAATTCAAAGCTTTTCAGCAGCACTCCACCAGCATCTGGAAACGAATCAACCGATTTGGAAAGAATTTCCTTAGCCTTTCAATTAAAAAAATCTGTGTCTTTTCGAGGCCTCATTACATCATATTTAAGCAGAGTCCACTTAGGCATCTGGGACACTTTAATACATCCCTATATTGATAAGAACATCTGTTTCCCACTGAAAGAAGCACCACTACAAAGTGTAAACAAGTTGTTGTTTCAAAAGCCAAGTTTGAGTCTCTTTGCAACATAATTGCATATAGCACAGGAGCAGGGAAGGATTTTTAATCTGTGAAGCACACTGACCCAAATAACCACTGAATTCCAAGGGTGATGCAATGGTTACTTGCAAGATCCACCTCCCAAAGCACTGCCTGCATCTTGCTGCAATGCAATGAACAGTGTCGGGAGGAGGACACCAACACTGAACTTTTAAGATGGGCTCTCTCCTAACTCAGCTTTTGCATCGCTGGAAGGTCCCTGTTAGTCCTCCAGGATGGAGACACTTGCAAATGGTACCCAAACTACCCCACAATGAGGTCCTTCAGCCTGAACAAGCAGCATCTTAAAGTAACTGAACAGATGAGAAAAGTAAATGAGCCTCAAAGAACGAAGTGCTAGGTAACTTTTTTTCCTCTTATCAAAGAACCTTCAACACCCATTTCCTCAGCAAAGGAGCACCTTTTCCTCTGAGCCACAAACAATACAGATGGGGACACTTCAACACCCGAGGGAAGGGGCGAGCCCTGAACTATGAAGCCTGTTTTAAAGAATGAAGCCCGACACTACTAAATCAAAGGCAACGTCAAGCTGAAATTCAAATACATCCTGAATAATCACTGCACAGTGCAGACACTTGCCACTACCTGTTTCCACAGAAGAGAATAAGTTTTTTCTCCGTTTTCTAAGTTTGCAACACCCCTCGACTCCTCCTGAATTCTAGCAGGAGAGCAATGAACCTGGGATACCAAGAACCAACCTCAGCAGAACCCTGGAGCTTGGCAGCTTGGGAGGTTGAGCAGTTCGCAGGAGGGTTGCTTCCACCTGCTGGAGATGGGAAATATTTATGTGAGACCAAAAGACCCTACTGCTTGTAGGAACGGAGACAGCGATGGCTTGGGGCAGCAGGGATGCTGCCACTTCATGCTGCAAGAGAAGCACCCGAGTGCTCAACTCTAGTTTCACCCAAACCACACATCTATGGACACAAGCACTTAAGAGATTTGGTGCAGACCTGGTATCCAGGTGTTAACAGATCCCAAATCCTCTGAATTCATACCAAAAAAGATCCCCCAAAAGACAAGAAAATTCAACCTAAAATTCAGCCTCTCCATAGCAAGCAGAGATGCGTCCATCCCACGAGCTCAGACCCCACAGCACAGTGAAATGTTCCTTTCCAGCAGGGCAGAAAGGAGAATCTCATCTCTGCTCACCTGTCCAGATGGCCAACACGGGGAAGCCATGAGCAGCTCTGTCTCCAAACACGTCCCTGGCTCAGCATGGTTAGTTCTACTCTGCACACATGGCTCTCAGACGAGCTGGCCACTGCCAGCACACGCAGCCCCTGGTCGGTTCTGCAATTCCTCTGCATCTGGACAGTTTTTCCTTTTGCTTTCCCAGCACCAGTGGGATACTGAAACCACTCCCCCAACACCATCATTTAGAAACATCTCTTTTATTGGAAACCGCATTTAAGACAAGATTTGGAACAAATAATGTGATTGTGCCTGCTGAGGCGCTGTCTCAGCGCCGCGCTGAGTCAACACACGGAGCCGCCTTCCTCTCCTCTGCAAACAGCTGTAAGGAGAAAGTCCACTTCCATTTAACCCCTTAGCAATCAGGAATTAAATAATCTAAACTTCATTCAGCTTCCAGTGATATTCTGCACCATTTTCAGTAATTTAAAGACATTCAAACTCGAACCAGCCTGCTGAGATGATCGGAGCTGCAGCTCTGTCTCTGGAATGTGTGGGTTCCTCCATCTACCTGTCCAAGCCCCACGTTCCTCACAGGCAGCACAAGTGATTGAATCACTTTTATATTATATGTTTATGTGTTTATCAGTGCTGGATCTTCATTCAAAACGATCCTAAAACACATGCATTATAAAAACCAGTCTTCATCATAAATCACTGTTATCTTGCCTTATCTCACATTTTTCTTCTGACACTGTTTAGATTTTATCATCAGCCAATTAGAATAATTACATGCAAGCTTGCTGCAGCAGATAACTGTAACATCATAAATCTAAAGACATTTGTAGAGAATTACACATTCAATGAAAACCACATTGAAACTTCAGCATGTAAGCAACTTAAATATCCTTTTTCAGCCCATAAAGATCTTCAGGCTTTTCAGGACTATTTATATTGGGTTTTTTTCATCTGAATTTGGCAACATAAGGGGATATAATCTCACACACCCTTCTCCTGGCTGCCCTGGATTCTGGTATGCAATGAAACACAGACTAACAGCACAGACCAAGTTCTTCCAGTCAGCTTGAGGGAGTTTAACACCATGCTCCCTTAAAGTCCTGAGGAAAAAACCACCCAAACTCCTGCATCAGTAGCATTCCTGGACCTATTAACTGCCAATGATTAATGAATCAAATAGAACAGTTATCTTGAGACAGAAAAATAACTACTGCAGTGTCAAAATGAGCCAAGAAAACATTTTCCTCCCTGGCTACACACTTCTGAAGCAGCCACTCATCTCAGACTACAAGTAGTCACACATCAAAACACACATAAAGCCTTAGTAGTACCTCAAAAAACTACAACAGTTATCTTGTCATTCCCAGCAAGAACCTCTCGTGGTTTTCTTACACATGAGAAGGAGACACCTGAATATCAGGGAGCACTGAAGACAGCACCACTAAGACTGAATTACACCTCTGTTTGGTGTAATTACACCATCAATATACCATGCAAGGAAAACTCTTCAGCCTTGACATCTATCAGCTTGCATGCTGCTACAATAAACTCCAGCCTTTTCTCTCCAACAATTAAAATGGTGTTTTAGGGGTGATTTAGGCCATTCTATGTTCAAGGCCAAAACTTCCTTCCCAGGAGAACCAGCCTGCATTGCTTTGACACTGAGGACCAGGTTCTTTTGAATCACTGGCAACACAAGTTCGTACATTTTCCAGTTTCTGAAAGCCAATATATTCCAGAGACTGATCAGATCAGCCTGTACACAGATCCAATTAGTTCAGCCTTTTTAATTTCAGCCACAAAAATGGGAAGAATTACTTACTCGGGTCCCGACTGCTGTACGGCCATCCCGAGGTGGGTAAAAACGATGGCATTGGAGAACTTGCCCTGCTGTCCTCCTCCACCTGCTGCGTAATATGCCGCACGGTTTCCTTGTTCTTGCGGTTCTTCCTGCGCCCGGTGGGTTGCCAGCCATCCCCCACCCCTTGCTCTGAGAACGTGTTCTGTATTGCACCATCCTTGGCAGAATGCAGCTCACCCCCTCCGTAATGGGATGGGGAAACCTGCTCCTCTTTGATCCGTAAAGACCCATAGCCCATGTCACTAGACCAAAGAGATTGGGATGAAATGTCTTCGTGGCTGTCGGTTTTTGGTTCCTGATCCTCTTTTCCATAACTGCTCCCTCCCTCGTGGCAGCTGGCAATGGCTGAGTCCCCGGAGGAGTTTGCTGGGCTCGTCCGCCGCGCTAGCCAGGGCGATATACTCCTGCCAGCCACCACGGCGGAGATGAGAGCATCCGTGCTGCTGCTGGAAGGGGCTCCCAGTTCGTAATCGACGAGGTCATCCGAGGCGTCAGACTTGATGCTGATGTCCAGAGCAGCTTTTATGAAGTTGTGGCAGGCCTGGACAATGTCTGTCATCTGCAGGTAGCTGGCAGCTGACATCACCTCGATGACGTTCCTGCTGGTCAGCGCGAGGTGTGCAGAGTACATGAAGTCAATGATGGCTTTGAAGCCCTGTGCAGTTACGATGTCCAGATGGGTGACCGTGGCCTGGTCGGAGGTTTTCTGCACCTGGCAGTAGAGTGTTTTGAAGTAGCGACTGCTCCCCAGCAGGACGTTCTTGTGAGCCTTGAATATCTTGCCCTCCACGATGATGCAGACGTCGCAGAGGATGCCGTGCTGCCTCTGCTCGTTGAGCTCCCGCAGCAGGTGACGGTAGTGGGAAGCGATCTCCATATCTTCCTTTCGGTTATTCATCTGGAAATCTTTGTGCTTCCTCTTCCACAAGTCCTGCGTGGGGAAGGAAATAAGAGGATTACGAAACCAAACACAAGCTCACAGACACGTTTTTCAAAGGCTGAGACAAACCCCAAGTCACACCAAATTAAGTAACAGGTTCATCTTGAAAGGACACCACGAAATATGACTTCTGCCTAGAAAGGCTGCACATCCGCTACATGAGGCAGCTTGGTTTTTACCAGACTTCAAATAATTTACGTTAGAAAGGACTGGGTTTGAAGCTCAATCCTCCAGTGGCTTGTAACATCCCGGAGAAACATTTCTTGCCAGAAAACCTGTCTTAAGTTACGTGGGTAAAACAGCTGTCAGGTTCTTTACTGTTCACATTCAGTAAAGTTTGGGTTTGAAAGAGATACTACACTTGAAACCATGCTGATGGAGACAAACTATTGAAGAGCAAGCACTCTGTAACACGATTTCCTCGAGGGAACAGGCATTACGTGTAGCACACTGAATAGCTGAAACCCTCCAACAGCAACAGACGACTGGAAGCAGCTCTTCCCCTCGCTGTACTGCCATTGGGGGCTATAAACACTGCTTTCAGGTCAGGAGAGCAACAGGCAAATCCAAGACCACAGACCTCCAAATTTTAAGTCCCCACCCAAACTAAACTGGTCATAGATCAGAACTACGAAATTAATGTTATTTGAAGCTTAACTACTTGTAAGCATGAGATTTTTAACTTGGCAATAAATTGTGTTACTTCCTTGGCTTTACATCTCCAAGTTTACCCCTCAACCATCCTAAGATATGGGTAAAGAAATTCCAATGATCACCTAAACATCCGTGTTTAGAAAGGATGATCATGACCCAAACAACAAGGCATCCATCAGACTGGTAAGAATTTGCAAGACTTTCGATCACCCTTCATAAAACTCAACAATATTATTTAAAAAAAAGGCTAGTTAGAGCCAGCAGCATGGCACAGCAAGTCATGCTCCAAACTATCCTCTTCAGAAATAGAAAAAAAGGTCTTAAATGTGGATATGCTGACAGCAATCAGTGGCACTAATATTCTGAGGTTGAATTTTATCCCACCTACTAAAGGCAAATGCAAACACATCCCTGGGGATGAGCACATACACACCGTGCCCGGGCAGTTACCACCTTTGCAACTCCACACTCTCCTTTGCTGCCATCGCTTCACAAGCTCCTTGGCATTAATTTCTGTTTTATCTAGCTTATACCAATTATTTGGAAGTCAATATGAAGATTTATATAGTGTATAACAGTGGTTTAATGGTCCGACTAATTAAGAGGGACAAGCTGCCATACAATGTGGATCTCTACTCCCGTCTCTCAAAAACTTCAGCGTTTCTATGTAAGAAGTCCCAACTGTTAAACTGATCTGTGGGTCCAGATGTCAACATGCAGCTGTAAAATTGGTATCTGCTGACAAGACCGAATTCCAAATGTAATTATGGGCAGGCACACACATCAGAAGCCCAGATTTAGGCTACTGGTGGTTGCTGACAAAACCCAAATCACTGTATTCCTGGGGCCCTACGGTCTCGGAGCAGGCACGGCTAAATATAAACACTGGCAGTGAGGAGGCTGCTGCAAGCTCGGAGCAACTTTCCAACGTACATCAAGTTCAAACACAAATTCGGTCCCATCTGCTCAGGCTGGCTCCCAGCAGCGGGCAGCCCTAGGACAGCCATGATTCAGAAGGTTTCCTGACACATCCAAGTGGGTTTCCCACACTGTGGAATCAAACCTGGAAGACCTCTGCCCCCTTCTAATCTGTACTATCATCATCATTGACAGGAGTGGAATAGCTGCAGTTTAGCCAACACTATTGGTTAGAAAACAACCTCTCAGGTCACAAATATATGTGACACGGGACCTCTCTTCTGGAGAGCCACCTGATGATTCACAAGTTCAAGTTATGCAAGATTGCCTGCACGAGCTTCTCCAGTTCTGCAAGAATGGAGCCGACTCTTCGGCGGTGTCGGAAACACCAGTTTGCAAGAGCAGCTGGTCCCTGATCATCAAGAAGCACTTGTTTCCCTCACGACAGGAAGGACCATCTTCCTGCAACACAGACAGGCTGAACTCTTGTTTATGGATTTTAAATCCATGCAGTTTTTCTACAGAATTAAGCACAGAATGCATGAAGAAGCTCATCTTTTTATTTGAACTGGAAGAGGTCAATAATAGTGTGGCTCTACACTATCTGAATGACTCAAATCAAGTTCTCACACAGAAGCCATCTCCATCTCAAATAAATAAATGAAAAAAGCAATAAAAATCAAACCAAGAATCAGAGTCAGGGAGTAAGGAAAAAAAAACCAAACCACGACTGATATTTCAGGTGTTTGGTTGAAAAGTTGTGATGGAACTAGCACAGCAGCTCTCTGATCCAGGCTCTGGAGGTGATGCCACCGCTTCCCAACATCTTCATGTCTGACAGCACCAGCTCGTAAGGCAGAATGACAGTTCAGTTTTGTCTTTATTCCAGAAACCACTACTGCATCTACTTTTAGGAGTTGAAGAGTCAGCTTAGTCCCCTCAGGAGATACAAACTGCCACATGAGATAAAGCAAGTTGTCCATCACCAATCCTGTCTTCAGCAAGCTGCCATATCCCCACGATTCAGAGCATGACGCAGGAAGACCTCACCGTGTACAATTAAGAAGCAGTTGGAAGGTTTCAGATGTGGCATTTCCTTCTGTTGTTCCTTCACAGGTATCAGAATCCATATCCCAAGGCAGCACCTCCCTGGAATTGGTTGAGGGGAGACGAGGAGAAGGAAAAAAAGAAGTCTCCTGCAAGGATAATTTTCTCTTCCTCAGTTTAATACAGAGCAGCACCAGGAGTCTTTGTCCATGTCTTCACCTGCTTTTGTGAATTTACACCACACCAGCTTTTCTTCTCAAGTATTTTTCACCTGGAATCTCCCTTGACTCCTTGAGATTTTATTTCTTTGCTGTTCCTTGTGTTTATTCAGTTTAGCTCAGTGGTTGGGTGCTCCCTCACTGTTGATAACAGCCTATTTGAGATAACCCTGCTCTTTGTTTAAGATGCCTCTGCCAGAAACCCAGATTATAATATTTGTCTCTTGCTACCTTTGGTTCAGACTGCATCAGTTTGAGGTTCAGGCACTGACTATCCCAGTGCTTCTTACAGATGATGCACTTGCCAGCCACTTTAGGAAATAGCTTTTCTCTGACTTTATTTCCTATCAAGGGATTTTAACTAAATGCACACACAAAAGAGAAAAATCTGTGCAAGATTCTGTACTGGCCTCTCTCCCACCCACCAAGCTCTCGACAGCAGACACCCCCCAGGCAAGCCATGGATGAACCAAAGCGTGTCATCGCAGTAACATCACACAGTCCTTGTGTCTCACTTGCCCAAGGACACCGGGGACAAGAGCAGAGGGTGGGCAGGTACCTTTTGGACAAGAAAGATGAAACACCGGACACTCTAAAATCTGATGAATATAAGAAACAGGTGAAGATAATGAGAATATACATTCCATCGTGCAAAGGGAAGACAACTTGTCCTTGTTCCAAAGTAATTTAAGTATAAAGAGATGAACGGGAAGATGCCCAGAGAGCAGCATCCCTCCCACTGCCAGGCGGGCACAGCAAAGCCCTTTCAGGTATGCAAGCAATGATGTGGATGCTCTCCTGGCTCAGCCTAATCAATAAAATTAACATCTTCCAAACCAGCAATTATTATTGTAGATGTCTTGATCTCTCTCTCTGAAGGTCTGCTACCTTATACACATCGTTCCACATTCAACGTCTGTCACAGCATTGTACCTTTTAAATGAGAGGTCTTTGGGGGAGAAAATTAAATATGCCTCAAATTCAGAGGAATTAATTAGTTTTCTGTCTACCCATGTCAAACCAGAACATCCGTTTAATGTCAAGGATCACTAGGGAATTAATCCAAGTTAAATTTAAGGCAATTTGCTAGTAGTTAAAAATTCAGGAAGCTTCAAAACCCTGTGCTCTCGCGTTCCAATTTTACATGCTGTTCTGTGGCTTGATGTTGGGGTTTTTTTTCCCTTTTCCTGGTAATGATATTTATCTCCACTTAAAAGATGTTGTAGAAAAATTGCTTCAGAAAGGCAGCACCCTTCAAACTTCTGGCAGAGTCATGGTAAAGACAGAATAAACCACAGAGATGTTTTAGAAACAGACCTCGAAGATCAATGATGCATTTTTTTATCTCGGGTCTTTTTCAGTACACTGAAGGATTTCAAAGTTGAGCACCTACTTAAATCCTCGAGGCCTGGGCCTGCCATGACAGCACATGGCCATCACACAGCTTTCCAAGAAGCCAATGAACCATGAAAATTCATCTGTAGATTTTCCACAAAACAAACTGCAGCAGATCAGGCTCTCTCTATAAGTCAATTTGCAGACTGTACAGTAATTCAAGTCTACTACTTGTCCAAAAATAACTACAAAAAATTGTCCCTAAACAAACAACACTTACATGGAACAGCAAAAAGAACAAAACACGAGCAGATTTAATGATCACCAATTTCTGTCACAATCCAGGCCAGCTTTTTATTTCTCATGTTGTCAAAAACCTGGTCTTAACATAAGCATTAATAATTTATAGTCTTTAACCCCAGCTAGAACAACTTGTAGCATCCATGAGAACTGTTTATTTATTATGCACTCTCATTACAGTTATCTGAACATCAAAATATCACCTGATGACACAGTAAGGGTCTAAATAAACCCCATCTTCACCTACTGTTATAAAGGTTTTAAAAACCAGTAACACTTATGAAGCCAACCTCTCCGCACACGCACCCATCGGAAGTCTCCTGGCCAAAATCTTACCAGTAAAAATTCAGGGGTACAAATTGGTTACATTTAAAACTTAGGGCATTATTGGAGTTTTGACAGAAAGCCACAGTCAAGAAATGGAAGACACAGATGAAAGCCTCCACAGTACAGTCCCTTGGGAAACAGTGGGGACAAAAATAAACTCCCTTCACTCAGAAGGGAAACAGGAAAAAAAGGAGAAAAAAAAATCACTAGAGGGGGTTTTTGGGTTTTTGTTGTCAGTAGGTTTTTTGTTTGTTTACTTTCGGCTCTCCCAGAACATAAGCAAACCAAAAATTTCAACTACATTTAGTCTGTTACAATTTTCCAAACGTGTTTCTACACGTAATATTAAGGACACCAGTTAGGAGTACCAAAATATTCACTGCTTCACCAGCCGCTCTGTGCTCCCTGGAGAAAACATGCCAACTGGAATTTAACCAAAAATGTGTTGTTTCCTCCCCCTTCTCCCTCCAGAGAAAAGTAAAAACAGATTAAGGAAGAACTCAAATTCACTCTGTTGGTTTATTACACGAAAAGCCAACAAACACACCCCACTTCTCTGCTTCCCCTGTGTCCTGCCCGTGTCTCCACTCCCAAGACATTCCAGCATTTTTTAAATTCCTCTGCAAAGGAGCTCTGTAAGGTGAGATTGGGCTCCAAACTCCTCTTTGCACAAGAGGACACGGTGTCTGTACGAGTTTCACTTTTATCCAATTAAAGACAACAGAAATGCATAGGATTCCTCCCATCCATGTGCCCTGTGCTGAAAAGAACGGAGAACAAAAAACCCCAGCGTAACCTTAGCAACTGGAAAGGACAGCACCTACACTTGTTCTCCTGAAGAGGAGGAAAAGCAGAAGACTCAGGACACTGCTGGAGGAGAACTCCCTGCAAAGACCCCGCTCATGAGCTTCACCAGTACAGATCTCCACAAGTTTTCCTGTAACTGTGTTGGAGGATGAAGAGCACCCAATTTCTATAAGAGCTTTAATTTCTTGACGCTATATACCCCAAAATTGCATTCCTACGTTCAGCTTTGTTCAAAGTAGATGCAAGTAACAGCTTCTGACACTGAACAGCTGCCAAAAAAGACACTCACCCCATTCTGATTCACCAAACCCATCGTTTGTTGTTCAAGTTGCTGATTGCAACCACAACTCTTGATTTCAGAGAGAAACAGGCAGATGTTTGTAAATGGACCAAACCAGACCCTTGGGCCAAAGAGGTTACTCACAACTCACGGTTTCATGAAAACAACAGTGTGCCACTTTTCCCTTATGACTGGGGATGAGAATGTTTAATTACAGCCCAACAGTGCACGTTCAACCTCACGGATTACAAGTCACAGGGAGAAAATAGAAGTTTCATCAGAAATGGCAAGAATTCGGGGGGGCAAACCATTTTCAGTGAACTTAGAGAAAAATACCAGTTATATTTTTATTACCAAATTTGAGAGGCTCGCTCAATTCTCAATGACTGTAGGGAGAAACACCAAAGCACCAGGCCCTACCAGTATTTAATTAAAACCTGCCTGATGAGGATTCACTAGAACTTCTTCATTTCCAATCCAATGCTACCCCATCCTCTACAGCATTACAACAGCATCTCCATTTAGAATCTCTCTAGCAGTTACAATCCAGAAAGTCCATGAGTAAAGTCCAACGAGCAGCAGCAGGGTGTTACACCTTCAGCAGGCAAAGAAACACCTTTCAGCAAAGAAACTGCTCACTCCAACTGCTGCTTAGTCAGAAAATACAACACAGATCTACCATGAAAATACATGGATCCAAATGCAATTAGGAATTTAAAGAAGGCCAATTTCAGCAAGAAGAGCAAGGACATGCCAAACACCATATGCTAGTTCTAGTCGTTCACACCTCAGAGCTTTGTTTCTGCAATCCAAACACGAACCACACAAAATCCAACTCCAACAAGGAGAACAGAAAAGAACAGGGAGCTGTCGTTAAACGTTTCCCACTCTACTGCAGAACTTTAAACCAGAGACTTGGCTGTGACCTGTCAAACCACCTACCCTAAATTGTGGGGCAGAAGCTGGACACTATGGAGGTGCAACTACAAAACAGGGTTTCCGAAGGTATCTTAGAAAAATCCATTTATTGACCTTCATGAGGTCTGACAGCACATGAAGAATTTCAAGACAAAACCAGGTCTGAAAATGAAAGCGAAGGGAGAACTGTCGATCTCCATGTTTTGGAAGGAGGGCAAGTAAGAAATCTGGATTAGAAATTGAGAAACTGTAAATTTAAAAATAGGAGGAAAAAGACCAGAAACTCACAATTTGCTCTAGTGTTCTTAAATAAGCAGCAAAGAGATTTGTAGTGATTTTGTTAGGGAAAGCATGCAAATTGTAGCATTAAAAAATTTTAAAAATCCAAGACAGTGACTTCTTACCAGTAACAAACTGGGTTCCAGGTCTAGCGTTTCTCCTACAACAGCTGAGGACATCAACAGCCCTAGGGCAGCACAGGTAGTGCACTGCTCTGTGACCTGCCGGTAGCACTGGTGTGAACTCTTGTAGGAGAAAGACAGAACTACGACAGAAATACACAAAACAAAAACCCGTAAGAAGTTATCAGCATTCAACTATGAGATTACTGAACAACAGTGATGCATCTTGAAGTGCTTTCCCTCCAGACTCAGCTGTAACACCTCTGTTTATGACCTAATGAACCCCAAAAACGTTAACTCAAAGCCTATCTATACGCTGTAGGTCATTAGAGCCTAGCGACCTTTTTGTGATGATATAAGCAAGAGTTACTTCTTACTAGTATGGGATAAAAAAAAGTCTAATTTTAGATACTGAAACTTCAAACAGATCCTTGAAACAACAGTGTTTCCTGTTCGGTAGCTTTTCAAAACATTCTCACTTAAATGACTTTTTTTTTTAAAGAGAATTTTGTGGCCCGAAGGGCACTAATTCACCTTATCTGACCTATAAAACACTGAGGTTAAAAAAATTTACCAAGTTTGCAATGGAATATTCAAGAAAATTTCCCCTTGAAACGTTTAGTGGCCAGTTTGTACTGACTGACACCACCCGAGGTTGAGACACCAAACAATCCCCAGATTTTGAAAATTCAGTGTAAAATACAGATGCTTGGGTATTGCACGGCATCTTCAGAGAGACTGCCAGATAAAATATTAATGTTCATTACTAAAGAATGGGAGTAGTTCATCAAATAAAATATTCACATTTATGATTAAAAGGTGTAAAGAATAGGAAGAGTTCATCTACGTTCTGTCTGTGAGGACACTTCCACTGTACCCATCATCTTGTGTTTAGGGAAAAACAGGTGTACAAGACTTTATTTTCTTCAGAATAACAGATTCTCTACACTTGCAGGATTTAACTTTGACTAAAACTTCAGATTACGCGTTATTCTAAACTTTGCTGGAGTGACTTAACAGTATAAACTATTTGCCACCTATTTCTGACCTCTGTATTTCAGACATCTCCAATACACAGCCCACCTCTCAATGAAAATCAGCTATAAATCAATGCTGTTGATTTCCAGACTGATCTTCTGCACTGACAGATTGTGAAAGAAAACATCAGAAGATACAGATTAAGAAAGCTTTGCCAATACAAACTAATGGCATTATAAACAGTGAAATAAGAGATCTAATAAACAAATGAAGTAACAAGGGCAATTCAAGCACTCTTCCAGCAACAAGCAGAACTGTGAAAATCTTGAAAACAAATATGACCCAATTGAAGCAAATACCATTGACTTTGTGCTCATTTCTATTTCGGACTGCCAAGCCTGGCCCTTCTCTAATTCTGATTGCTTCTCCATAGCAATTGTTTTTGAGAGCTCTTTTTAGGCCTTGTTATTCAGACAGTGAAAAAAAATAAACAAAGTGAGGGAGCGAGGGAGCCAGAGCAACAGAGACACATGGGAAATCGCTTCACTAGCAAAGTGTAAAAGTAATCTGTATCTTCACTTGGTCTTAGGACTGTTACTGTTCAGACTCTCATTTACACCTCTGTCCCAGAGTCATAAAATAAGCCAGAACAGACTGGCAAGAAGGGTAAAGCAGAGACTGATGCTGTTTTGCGCTGCTCTGCATTTTTTCTTCTTGCTTTGAGCTCTGCACCTGTTTTCCTTTTCTAATGGAACAGCCGAGAAGCAAGTGACCATGATTAATGGAGGCAGCCCTACCACAAGGTAGGAGCAGAAGAATAGCCAGAGGTATTCCTTCAGCTTTTGCAGTTGGATAGATATCTAAACCAGTCGTTGTTATTAAGTCAAATTTTATAAAGAACTGTGAGCCCTCGTGACAGTGTTTTATCTCCAGCTACTCTTTCCCTTACCACATCACAAAAATATCTTTAAAAGCTGAGAACTTACCAATATGTGAAAGCTTTTCCTGTTAGCAAAAATTAACGTCCCGATGTTTCACAGCTGGGCAGTGCATGATTTAATGGCTAGAGGAGGATGGTCTCTGGTAACAAGCTCTGAAAGGTTCATCAGATGTCCTGTGTTGGGAATGAAGAGAATAGAAGGCAAAGAATTAAAGTCTAAACTTCAACTTAATACCAAAACCTTCGCATAATTACAAGCAGCAGTTAAAATAAGTGCACATTTACAACGCTGCCATTTCAAACAAGAGATATTCTGATACATACATAATATATTCTGACATACAGGAAAAATTATTTAGGTCTTCTGCCAAGTTAAAGCAGTTTAACATACAAATTTTAAAGACTATTAACAACTTCTGACTGTGCTTCAACAGAAGTGCTTTGAAGAATCCACTGTAAAAAAAACCAGTACTTTATGAGGATTTCAAACAATTCTAACAACATTCATTGTTCTAATTAACATCAAAGTTTTGGTTACTGCTCCTGAAACACCTGCCACGCACACACTTGAGATGGGGTTAGTAATAATCTAACCTCACTGTTACACTGATTCCTCTCCAAACCAAAATATTTGCCTAAGGTTACAGAAAAAATATGTACAAAAGTAAGAGATTTGAGTTCTGTCCCCACTCAGCCTGACTGAATCAGTCTCCCAAAGCCAGTTGTGCACAAAAGTACTACATAAAGCAGTTTGTTCCTCTTACAAAATTTAAAAATTAACCCAGAGAGATCCTGAAAAAGATGCAAATCCCTAACAGAAGGTGAAAAGTTTTATTTTCCATGCCTGCAAGGGCTATGCAGCCCAGAATACAATATTCCAGCTGGTAACAATTTGCTCATACAACAGGATGCACCTTCCCACCAGGGCAGTAGGTCCATGCTCCAGGTCAAAAAGCTCACTTGCAGTTGAATTTCTTTCTATTTCCTCTGCATTTCACTTACTCATTTCCCTGTAATTTCCAACTCCGTGCCTGCCTCTCCATCCTTGCTCTCCATCACAGTACAGAAACATTTGCTTTTATCATTCCCCTATTTTTGATCTCTGCTCTCTCCCACCAGGTCGCACCAAGAGAAGAACAGATCCACCACCATCCACGCCACAGACCTTACAAAACACAGCAAGAACACGGACGAGCTGGCCAGCACTTAAAAAGCAAGTATCTTACAGAGTTCCAGGCTTGAGAACCATGGTTATATCCAAAAAAATGTATGAGTTTAGCTACAGATATAACTGCTGTTCCAGCAGTGAAGATTAAAAAAACACCTGGAAAATATCCAGATGCCTGTGGCTGATGCTTACCTGCCCAAATGCCACTGATTCCTGCAAGATTTTAAGCTTTCACTTAAGAGAGTCACAGAAGTAATCTAAGTCAGAGACTGCCCTTGTGCATCTATTAACCAAAAAATAACCTAAAAAGCACCTTTAAAAAAAAAGAAAAAAAGAGGATTAAAGAACTGCAAGCGTGTCACCCTGGGAATTGCCCTGAAGAATGGTTCCCCCCAAACTTTCTCACTGGTTTTGGGCTTTTTAATGAGGGGATCTTTGCTGAAGTTCCCAAACTCAGTACATGAAAAGGGAGGCAAAGAAGGAGGAAGAATCACGAGGTTAACTTTAAAGAGAAGTGTAGCGGTGGGAGGAACTGAGGGAGAGAGCACCTAAAAGACAGAAAAGGCACAGAACGACTCAGCAATAATCCAAGAGTAAAAAAAAAAACCAACCAGTGCCAAACTGAAGGTGACACAAGAGGTGCTCTGTGAACAACCCAACTGCTTCTGCGTGGCTCCCAGCACAGCCACGCGGTGCCTGGGTGAGCACCCTTTCACTTTTCAGTACAAATATCATAATCCGGATTTGATCAACTATTAGCAAAAATAAAAAGGAGAAAAAAAAGTGGAGCAAAGCCAAGAAGCGATACAGTGGTGATTAGGAGGAAGTCAGTAAGCTCCTTTTGTATTTAGCCACCACCTCCTGCTCCAGCCCAGGACTTTTCCGAGCGCTGCATCCCAGCTACTTCATTTATCGGTACTGAAATGAGTTGGTGTCGGGTTTGGGTGTTTTAAACACCTAACAGACCATCGATTCTTCTGCTTCAGAGCACGATCTGAGCACTAGCCAGGTATTTCAGTTCCTCCAAGGGGCAAATTTTGTTTAACTCTTCCCTTGAAGGGAGCCAACTGCCTGAAACATCAACTTGTTCTGCAGAGCTCTTCTTCGCCAGGCGAGAAATACCAGGAAGCAAACTCACCTGGATGGAGTAAGAAGCTTGTTCAACACGTGAGGAAGAAATAATTAGGAAAGATAACCAGGTATTTAAGTATGCACAGGTACAAGCATATTCCTTAATACGAAAAATCTAGCTCATTTTTCTAAGCAGGGTTCTTAAGCAGCCGAGTTCCTGGCACACACACTGACATTCTTGTTACCGAGTTTATTTTAATCCACACACAAGCCCGTAGCTGTGCTTGTGGGGTATTTCTGACGCCTCGTTGCCATTCCATCATGGGGGACCCCAACTCAAGTTTTACCATAGAACAAACGTTAGGCATCTTCCAACATCCACAGAATGATTTTCTTCCCACACACAAGCCGAGTGCGTAACGGGACAGAAGGGATCTGCACTGCACGGGCTGGAAGGAGAGCCCAAAAAACAAGGTGAAAAGATGAGTTTCAGCTCTAACTTGGCATCTACCCGTTACATTTCAGCAAAGCCACTGCTCCTCTTGGCAGCTGTGCTGTCCCAGGGCACACGTACACCCTTACCTACACGCAACAGAACACCGCAAAGTGGAACACATCTCCACCTAATTAGAATTACTGTCAGGGAGCTCATCCTGCCTGCGGAGCACTCGGAAGCTGCTGAAATCCAACATTTCAGCAGCCATCAAAACACAAACCGATGTTCCTTAAATACGTGGGGATGACAGAAAGTTAAAGCAAGTGTTGAGAAAACAACCACACCACGGCTTGCTTGGGAAGGGACAGCAAACCCCACCCCTGGGCTGCTGGACTCCGCTGTATCCCGTGGGAAATCCAGGGAGGACTTCACACCACATTTAGGAACAAGCAGCGTTTTTTAGCACAACTGTGATTTCTCATCAGTATACTTGAAATGTTTTTGAGGAGCTGGGTAATCCCTGGCACCCCTGTTTCATACAAGGGGAGATTGATAAAAAGCAGTTCCAACACCAGCATGTCCAGCCAACAGCTATGGGATGGGAACCAAATCCCGAGCAGCCATCCCTCCAAACGGGACATCCTTGGGCATCCAAACACACCCAGGCAGCACAAAGCAGAAAGTTCCTGAACTGCTCAGGGAAGCAGAGATTCTCCCCTCTTGCATCTCAAGTGAGAGAAGTCCAGCAACAAGCGATACACGCTTTTCATTTCTCATCCTGCCTGAAGGGATCCTGCTCTAGAGGGAATTGAGAAAACCAACTACTGAGGGTTGTGTTTAAGGAGGCTGTAACACCAACAAAGAACAAAAAGTCCTCAAGAAGGAATAAAGTGACAAATTTCAACACCAAGCCCCAACTGTCGTCGTACTTGACAGAAATGCCATAAAAACGCCGGTGGCGATGCTCAGGTGAGGAGCAGGACCGCAGCCCTCCATGCAGACCAAACACCTCCTTCCATCTCACAGCCGTGGTAAGGTCCTCGTGCTCTCACCCAACGTGACCCCTGCTACCTGCAGCCAGCCCCACAGCACGCCTGCTTTCACCATTCATCCATTCCCCATTTCAAACGCCGCACACACGACACGCAGGTGAGCTGCGCACTCAGAAATACTGAAGCCAGAAGTAAAATAAATATTTATACAGGATGAATCCTTGTGTGCCAAGTGTCAGAATCTTCTAGGGTAACGCTCACAGCCAGGAATGGACACAACCCGCCAACTCCTGGGAATTCTAACAGACATCTGGGATAACCATTGCAACTACAGGTAGCTCTTCAAAGACTTAAACTAAGCCCTCTCTTTGCCTTTTTATTTGCCCATTAAAGCAAGCACACTGGAGCAAGTAAAACGCCTGTGAATGCTTTTTACCAATTTAGGGGGAGCCTGGAGAGGGTTACAGAGTGCTCTGGAGCAGCCAGTAAAACCAGCAAGAACATAAAGGGGGAAAACGTCCTGGGAAAGGCTGTGAGCTGTTTATGAAATAATTCTGTTCTGAAAGCAAGCGATAGCAGTCTGGATTGGGTGTTAGCCTGCTGCTGCGCTGCTGGGAGGGCAGGAAACTTTGCTTAGAGACTTCAAAAACACTACCTAAAAAAAAAAAACCCACAGTAAATCCACACAAGTGGATAGCAAAGACAAAAAGAAAAGGCTCAACCCCACAGCAACACAACTCGTTACCGGGGGGGAAAGCAGGAGCATGAGCAGCAATAACAGGTCTTTCAAACACCAGGCGTTTTTCCTTCTGACTGCTAAACTGGTTTTCTTCTCAGCACTTCCAGTTATTAAAAAAAGAAATAAAAATCCTCTTGCAAAGAACGTATCCACTGCTGTACAACTGTCCCAGAAAACAAAGACCACGGGGAGAAAGTGGCCCATTTTTCCTCGGTCTCCAAGAACCCCGTGTACAGGTCATGTTTGCAGAGGCTCGATCCCACACGCTCCAGAAGGAAGCAGCACATGAATAAATCCCTGATGTTAGGATTATCAGAATGCCCCGTTTTTTGGTACCACACTAAAACTGACTCGATCACACCAGAAGCAACGTACGGTCTATGAAAATAACTGCAAGAGAAGTTTAGCTGTGAGCGAGTTTCCCCCTCCTGGACAGCCTGCATCAAAAACAAAAGCCTAGTTTTCTCTTTCAGTTACAGTTATCCCCCCAGCACACCCAACCACACCATTATCTTTCAGGAATCTGCAGCTCCCCTAAATCCTCTTTTCCAGCTCTCCCTCCAGCCCACAGGGCAGGCTCCTCTACCCCTTTCCTTGCCAGTTCCCAAAAAAACACCTTAAAGTGATAATTCCTCATTGCATGTTGAAAATATTGTGACTAATAATACACTCCACCCATTTTTTTTCCATCGCTAAGGACTTCAAAATATAAAACTTGACAAACAGTGAGAGAAGTGAGACACAATTCAGAAGGGAAAAGTCAAATTTTGTTCCCAATTAGAACATGCTGTAAAAGGTTCAAGCAAGGTACTTATAAAAGTAGAAGAGCTATCAAGTCACAGCAAGCTCCTTCCTGAAAATTACGTTTTTCTAACTCTTCTCGGATAACACAGCTTTTCCTTTTGATCCCACAGGATAAAAGAATTAAAAAGGAAAAACCTTCCCCCTCCTTTTTGAGAAAATACATTTAATGCACTGGTAGCAGGGCTGCTCTGTGTACACAGAGAACCCACACTCGTAATAAATACTTGATCGAGTTTGAGAACTGAGACCTAGATCTGTATTACAGCACCCAAATGCTACAAAAGATACCAGTGATGCAATTAAAATGCATCCAGGAACTTTGGTACAGGTGTCTACAACACCAGTGTTTGCAAAACACATCTTCTAATTAAGCATGGCTTGAAACAATGCTGATAATAATCCGGTCCTGGAAGGCTTGCCAAATGAATCATTGAGATTGCAAAATAAAAAGCATGAGGAATTCATTAAAGAGCTGTTAAACTCCCCTTTGTTTACCTTTCCCCCTGTCAGGTGTAAAAATATATAAATATCGGTTTAGATCTCCAGATTTCATCCCAATAAGGATTCACAATAAGGGAAGAACCTCCTCAGGAGGTACCAATGTTTTCTTTTTTTCCCCCTCTGCTTCAGAAGAGAAATCCTCCCACTATTCCAGTCCTGAAAATCTGCTCCATTCTCTATTTGTCATCTGGGATTGAGTTATCAGACACTACTTGTATTACTTTGGGAACTGACATGTCTATTTACAGAGACACAAAGGCAATCCAAGCAGCACAACCCCTTCTTTTAGCAGCACCTTGCCCAGCACCTCTCCTCTGCCAGATTTCACCCCCACTTTCCCCTGGGGAGGGGGGAAGGACACCTCACTTTCCCAGCATGACAGAGAACATTTCCAGCCACTTTTGCACTTGTTACAGCCTTATGAAAATTCACCTCTCTCCCCCCTCCGTTTTTTTTTTTCCAAGTTTTTTTTTTTGTTCGGTTTTGGTTTGGTTTTTTTTTTTTTCTTTAGGAAAAAAGAGGGTCACTTCCCCCATCTCAGCCTGCAATTAAAATGGAGGCAAGGCCAGGCGATCTATGTCTGGCTTTAGGGGGAGACAATAACCCAAAACAGGCCTGGCTTTTAAAAAAAAAAAAAAAGAGAGAAAAAAATAAAAGGAAAAGGGAGAAAGAGAAAGAGAGACAGAAAGAAATACAACATGCTTCCCCAGGATTATTACCTCATCCCTTTTTCCAGGCAGTTTTGAACC
>VZRW01011575.1:28167-40726 GCA_013398125.1 Aegotheles bennettii | reverse complement strand
AAAAAAATAATAATAAATGGGGGAAAGTGGTGAGAGTTGACATTAAAATACCCCTGGACCTGGCAGTTTGCTCCACCTTCCTGCTGCATCATGGGTTGAAAACACGCTTGGTCTGGTTCCAGTTACACAAAAGGGACAGACCTTGCACAATGTGCTCCCAAGGCCTGGCACAAACACGCACTCTCAGCTGCCAAGTGCAAAGTGGGTGAAGGTTTCTTCCTTAAAATTCCCAGGCTTTGTTAACTGTTTAATATCCTCCGTGACATCGTTGGGTTCAGCACTCACCTGGCCCAGGTTCTGCAGCAAGATTCACCCTGCTGCACTCTCCTCAGTTTTATTTTGTCCCTGGGAAAGTGGATTTAACACCTCCATGCTGTGTTTCCTGAAGTCTCCTGACACCATCTGCACTTCTCACTACCCCAGTTGTCTTTGCCCTGGTTTTCTTCCACCTCTCTTCTCCCCTCACTTGAAAAATGGGCTGCTCTCTGCTTCCAAGGTCACCCGTCCCCCCACCCCACTGCTGTGGTGCTGCTTGGAGCCCAGAGCCCTTGCAGTGGCCCTGGGCGTGATTGCAATATCAACATCACACAAGAATAATGTGGTTTTTGGGACCTTGCCAGCCCCCAGCCTGGGTTCCAAAGCTTTTGGAGTCTTCTCCTCCATGGACACGGGGATAGGAGCCAGGTGATGCCCCAGATGTCTTCCCCATCCAGGCCCCACAGGAGACCCTCCAGTCTGCAGCGACTGGTTAAACTGGGATTTGTGGAGCTGTAGAAAAAACTCCTCAGACTCTGAAGTGCTGTGGTTAATACCTGAGCAGTGTCTGCACATAATTTTTGCACAGCACTATGTAATGCCACCATAGGAGAAATGGTGAAGCATCCATACTTCCCTCCCATCTCATCTTATTTCTTACCCTCATTTTGCCTGTATTTAATTAATTCCCCTCCTAATGCTTTGTGTGTTTGGTTTGACTTATTTTGCTCCGTACCAATATTTCCCAACTCCCTCCTTCTCCCTGTCTAGTTCTGGGTGAAATATTAATCTTGTTTATTATTATCAACCTTCCTTCTCTAATCTATTTAAACGCTTTCTCACATTTCCACTTCCCACAGCCCATTTCTCACTTGCAGATTTTCTATTCAGCTGCTTTAACAGCGTCATTTATTCACTGTTCATTTATTTGTTTTAATTTCAAAGCTTTTCTTCTCTCTTGTTGCGGGCCATGTTCAAGCATTGCTCCCTTCTTCCCGCTGAGGAGCTGCGTTTTTTCTGCTCCGTTGGCTCCAAGGTCAGCTGGATGCAGAGCCATAATTCAGTTTCGTTTCTGGGTTTTGATGTGGATGGAAGGGGAGGAAGTTTTGTTTTCCATTTCTCCAGCTGGCTGAGAGAAGCCTGACTATTTTATCTAAAACAAACATGTAGACTTATCCCTACTATTTCCCAACATGCTCTAGCAGATCATGTTTCCTGCCAGATGTCTTTCCTGCATGTATTCACACAAAGTCTTGTTCAGAGAGTGTGGCTTTTTCACAGATTATTCCTGAAGTATAGTTGCTACATTATCTGTCACGTGGGTCTTTCACATCCTAGCTAAAAGAGGAGATAATTAAAGATTCATGATCAAGGCCAGGGCAAATCCAGAGAACAGAGTGGACGACTTTGAGAACTGGATGCTCATCCCCTCCATGCTGCTCTGGGCACAGGCAGAGACAGAAATCTTTGGGGGCTGAAGCTGCTGTAGAAAAGCAGGAACTGGGAAAAGGAAGAATGATGGGAAGCAAAAGACCCATCACAGAGGTTGGGCATGGGGCCATATGTCCAGGATCTGGCAGGCAGGTGATCAGAGGAAAAGCTTATGAACCCACTCCCTGGGGAGTAAATTGGGGAAATGGATGATCTTGGGATGATGTCTCCAAGGATTCAATGATTCTATGATTCTTGACTAGGACTTGTTTTATTTCTCAGTCATTTTCACTCCCATTTGTAGCTTAACTCCTGCAGCCATCTCCATGCACATTGCACCTCTGATGCATCCTGAGTCATTTGGCAAGAGGTGATGAAGTGGTTGTGGGAGCAGAAGGAGGGAGCCCAGAAGAACTGGAAAGGTCATGAGGGACTGGAAAAACCTGATAAGAGTCCAGAATTAGGCTACAGGTAGCACCAAACATTGTTGCTTGGAAACCTTGGATCTTCTGGAGGAGGGAGAAGCAGAGCAAAATAAAATCATCGGACCCCACCCCTGCCTGGAGAATGGGAGCCTCTGAGTGACAGTCTCTAGGCATGAAGAGTGTCATTGCAGGAACCATGCAAGCTGGTTTTCTGCTGAAAGCATTTTCCTTAGTACAAGTGAGATAGAATCATAGAATCATAGAATCATTATGGTTGGAAGGGACCTCCAGGGTCATCAAGTCTAACCTTTATCCCATCATATCCCTAACCATTAGACCATTAGACCGTAATTCTGAATGACTGTGGACAATCCAGTGAAAATCTTTTTTGCTTCCTGTCCCACCTCCCACAGATATGAAGCTGTCCTATCATGGCAGAGAGAAAGGATGTAGGATGCCAAGTGATGCCTACTGTCTTGCAAGCAAAGAGCCACCTCAAACTGGTGCAGCTGCCTTTGCTTTGCTCCAGGTTTCATTCAGCCCAAAGGAGTAAGAAGGGAGCCCCATGTTTGAGTCAGATAAATTGTTCCCCAAATTAGCAATGCAGACAAGGTCAGCAGGAATAGGCCTTGGAAAAAAATAGATTAGATCTGAGATCCCAAAAAATTGCTAGCTGGAGCCTCATAATAGTTTCCTACACCCAAACACACCCATCACATCTGATGTGCTGTCACTCCCCAAACCTCAAATTACTGCAATCAAAGGAAGTCAAAACAAACTCGGTCCCGGTATAAAACCTTAACCGTGGTGCACCATCCCACATTGTTCAGGCTCTGAGGGCACAAAGACCATGAAGGCTTTTCTGATTGCTCTGCTGGCAGCAGTCCTATGTGTCGAGCAAGGTAAGGAGCTTTGGAGGCTGGAAGAGCCAGATGGAGAGGATGAAAATACCAGAAGGAAAATTAGAGATAATGCAGGGACAAAAAATATTTGACAGCTTTTATTGCAATTGGTGAGGTCTTGGTAGTGCAGTTTTTCTTTGCTGTCAGCTGCATCAAGAAATATTTAGTGTGGTTGAGTCTTAGCTTCTGGGTGAGGTCTGCTGAGGTGCCTGTAACCCAAAGAAGATGAACTCACCGCTCTGGTTTCTCACACCTTCAAGTAACACGCTCCGACCACTCATATCTAAAGATAGACACGTGAACCTAAAAATGCTAATAGGAAATAAACTGGGCTCACACTTTTGGCTTTGGTTCTATTTTTGTTTCTAAAGGAAACTCGAGAAGTTGTTGATTAGAGTAATACAGCTGGTATTGGCACCTCACCTTCTGCCAGCGTTTCACTTTATTTCCCACAATGATATTATGATTAAGAAACCAGGTTGCTGGCAGATATTTGAAAGCCTAAGAGCTCCTTACTCATAGGTTTGAAGAGCTTTTTCAAGTGTCTGGGAGTGAATGGTTTGCAATGGGCTCCAGAGTGCTCCGTGCTCGTCCTCTTAAAAGGAGTTGCAGATACAACTAAATCATTGTGTGGAAATACTCAGTTGAGAAACATTGGCTCTGTGAATGTATTTGCAATCCCAAGGAGCACTGCAAGCCTTTTTGCACCGTTAAGGCTATTTCTGGCTGCATTTGCAAAACTAGAGCTAATGGAGGGTGGAGGCCAGACGCAGGCAAGGCTTTATAACAGCTATAATGGTTTAAGATCTTATTGTTTCCTGACTGGGAGGGATTTTCCTTGCATCATTCAGTTAATAGGAGTGCATTTCAGTTGCTCTTGTGCACATGCTGGGGTCTCGGCTCCATCTGCAGCAGGAAGTGGTTTGAATAACTTTGTGAAGTTTGGCAGAAAAACAGAACAGGGAGAGCTACAGGGACTGGAAAATGCAATAAAACTTGCTAGGCAGCGTGTCAGGGATTGCTCTGGCATGGTTTGCAAAAAGATGGTAGCCCACAGCTTGGGTTGGGGGATCTCCAGAGGAGAGGTGAGAGGCTTAATTTATCCAAGTGATAGAGAACCAGTGAGTGCTGGACAGTCAGTTGAAGAGAAGTCAAAAGCAGCATGCAGCAAGGATGATTTTATCTGCTGTTATGGAGAACACGTGTGCCCGCAACACCTGGCACTAAAGAAGAGCATCTGGGTGGGTTTCAGAGCAAGACAGGCAGTCATATGTGAGGAGCCCAGAGCTGGCTCCAGAGGTGCACCCAAGGAACCTGAGCTCCCCACATCATAGAGGGAAGGTCTTTTCTTCTCCTACCTGGGGTAGTTAGGGACTGAAATGGCTTTTAACTCTCTTAAAACTGCTATTGGAATTGTCTAACCAAGCGTCATGGGTAGGTTCAACTTCAGAGATAAATTTGAATCAACAGCAACTTGGCTTTGGAGAGTGCCTGTGAGGAGTTTGCTTGTTAAAAACAGGTTCAAATTCAATTGGAAGGAGCTCTTCTGTCAGAAATAAGAGCCCTTCTGGGTTGAGAAAGCCAGGAGGAACTGAATTAGGGAAATTCCAGCCTAATGGACGACCATCCGTGGTTGGCAGTTTGGTCACCTTCGACCTAGAGCTCTCCACCACTGACTCTAACTGACTCTGTCACCTCTGCTCAGAAATGAGGAGCATTCCATGAAGGTCTGAACAGGAGAGAAACAGTTTCCATCAGTTGTAAATCTACCTCCAAGGAATGAGATGGCACGTGCCTGTGTTTATAGCATGGCCAGCTGGCCAGCCTGGAGATTTGACTCCATTTCCTTCAGTTTTTGTTCAGAAATACATATCCTACCTCCTTATCATATCCCAATAGACCTGGCTATTATTATATATATTCCCTGCTAATAATATCACTGAGAAAATGTTGTTCCAGGAGCTGGTAGAAATAATCTCTCTATTGTCCAGAGCAACCTCTCCCAGGGAACTCTCTTTAACGTGGCTCTGTGCTCAGTAATTTATCTCACGGGGGTGTCATAGATTTTAATTAATCCACGTCTGCATGATGTTTTGCAGATACAGTCTGAAAATACTAGAAACTAAGCTCTCACTTGAGAACATCCTCTCCTTGTCAGAGCTATACTAGACCCAGCTGGGCAGGTCATGAGATCTGCTTTTGCAGGTTGGCTGTCAACCAGGCTGATGTAGACCTCAGGGAGAAAGAAGGTTGCCTGAGAGTGTTGCTCAGGCTGAAAAAAAATGTGTTTTCAGGTTTAATCACTGAAAATCTCAAGAAAGATTTGTTTTTCTCTGTTTGCTTTTTCAGCTTCGTCAACCAAAACCAACTTCTTATTTCACTTGTCATGAAAACTTGTTCATAACGTACTTTTCACCTTGTATTTTCCAAGAAGGGACGTGGCTTTTGACACTTTCTTCCCAGGAGGCCATCGCTGGGAACCACTAATATGTGTCATGTGCACTCTTTCCAGCTTCCTCGCTGTTTTGCTACGTATGTGATAATGAGCATTCCAACTGGAACTGCCTTAAATTCTACAAGTGTGAAGACAGTGAGAAATTCTGTACAACAACATACAGCACTGTTGGGCTTGGTAAGTACCAGCAACACCTCGAGGCTTTTCATTGTTTGTTTTTTGTTCCCTCCAGAGAAGGTGATGGGCAATAGTTGGGTTTTTTTTTTAGGGCAGTGGTTGGTCTTGTTGGAAAGAATCGACCACAGAAGTTCACAGATCACAACAATTAACGCATGTGATTCCCTCAGCAGTTCTACATGTTCCACCACCTGTGTTATGTTTCTCACCACCTTGTGGTAGGGCTGGTTGAAGCACACATAGATTTTCATGAGCAGACCCTGTTGCTCAATCTGAGACCTCTCACACATGTTTTGGGACCGAGGATAGAAAAGGGTTGGTTGCAAGTAATGTGATTTTAGAGAACAAAAATGCATTGGCAGTGATTTTGTTGCTGTCCTACAGGATGCATGGTGTGGATTTCTATCAAGGACTTCCTAGTATCATGCATTTCATTCAGGTTGTGTGTGTACTCACCCAGCACTCATCAAATTCTCTGACAGCTGTTATTCCTGCAAATTAGGCATAGTGCAATACAGCTCTTCCTATCGTCCTCTGGTCAGCGTTTGCAGAAGAATCTTAAATCACAGCTTTTCTTTCTTCTCTCCATCCAGGCAAGGATATGGGACACCGTATCACCAAGAAATGTTCTGTAGACTGTCCTGAGGCAAACGTGAACTTTGGTGTGGCAGCTTATTCCACAAAATGCTGTAGCACCTCGATGTGCAATTTCAGTGGTGCCAACAGTATAAAAATCAGCTACGCTGCGATGCTCCTGGGAGTTGTGGCCAGTTTGATCTGTGTCGTCAGGGCAGGTTTGTGATGAGGGGTGGGAGAAGATGGGACAACCCAAGAACCTACAAGGTATTCCCCAACTGAAAAACCAACATCCTTTGTCAAGTGTCTCCAACAAGGTCTGTGCTACCCTGTTTTTTTCCAAGGCATTGCTTCTGATCCCATCCACAAAACAGCATGGCAGTGCAGCTCCTATTTTCCCCCTGTATCATTTGTTGTTTTATACTAATTTTCCCTGGGAAAGCTCTTTTGATAGCACGCGTGTGACAATTGTCAGATAAAATAAAGATTTGTGTTATTCTAGAGTGTGTTTGCTATATCCACGCTGAGATTAGCCTGAGTAAACAGCTCTGCCAGAAGGGACTGTGGTCTCAATCTCTACTTCACATTGAATTCCACTTTTTAGCACCTGGGAGTCTTCTCCTGGCTGCCTTTCTCAGTCGACTCGGTTCCACCCAGCAGCTCAAGACAAACACTCCATAATGCCAGATGTTCTGCCTGATCCCTCACTGCTGATGAATGAAGGTGTCAATCTGGAAATGTCAAAGATGTTTCTGTTGTTCTCTCTGGCAAGTGACAGCCAGAATTGTTTTGTAACTGCTAACACACAGGTCTGGGGGTTTGCCAGGTACTGGTTGTGCTCCTGGCTGTGCTCCAAAGTTCTCATGGGATCTCTGCAGGGTGGATGGTTTCAGCTTTTAAAATAGGTAAACGGCCCACACCGAGACACTGGAAATGTCCAAGATGAGGACGGTGCTGCTAGAATCTGTCTTCTTGGAAAGGGGACCTGCTTGGAGAAGATGCTGCTGTCCAAGTGATTGCTCTTGACTTCCCTGCAGGGACAGGGGAAATGATCAGAAAGAGCCTGGCAGAGGCAATGGGTGTCTGATCCAGTGGGGACATCTCTGCTCCTTCCCTTTTCTCTCTCTCAGTGTTGTATTTTGAGGCTTGGGGATGGAGGAAATGGGGTGGAGATGCCCTGTGGCTCTTGGGGATGGAGAAGATAGGGTGGAGATCCCTCGCAGCTCTTGGGTGGAGGAGATGGGATAGGGTGGAGACACTTGCAGCTCCTGGGTGGAGGAGATGGGATAGAGATGGATATCCCCTGCAGCTCTTGGAGGAGCAGATCTATAGCTAAGATGGGTAAGGGGAGTCCTGTCCCACCAGCACTCAAGACAGGCTGCAAAGGGCATGAGGTTCTGTGCAATGGGGAGAAACCACAGCGCTGACCGAAGGCTGCGAAATGGGATTACACTTAATCATCCACAAAGATGTAATTTCTAAGCAATGAATATGTACTACCATTTATTTAAATATGAAATGGGCCAGCTGAAGAACAGTAACATTATGGCGTTTCTGTGCTGAGGGACTAACAGAAACTTGGGGATTTTGTACTTCTTTTTAACCCCTTTTTCCAACACTTTTCCTATATGTTAATCACAATAATTTCTGAAATATTTCTAAAAGCTTTTGGTCAACTTGAAAATTCATAAAAACAATATTTGAAATAAGTTTCACAGTTGCTTTCAAATTTCAGCCTGTGTTTCATGAAAAGTGCACGTTTTCACCAAAATAAAGAAATCGTTTGCCCTTCTCACATGACAATTTCAATCAGGTTTAGAACAAGACGAGCAAAGCATTCTCATTCTTTCTCTGCTCAGCAACTGTGACAAGAGAAATAAATCTTTCCACCCCATCCTCCACCCCCAGTTAATTCCACTTTTACCATTTCCAAAATCTTCTTGAAGTATATAATTTCCAAACACTTGTATACTGTGACATTATCTTCTCCGTTGCCTCCATCCCTCTGGTGTCCTGATCATCTGTGTCTACTCCCATGGGTCCTTTTCGATTTATCTCACCTGGCACTGGTGAGGAATGAAGATACCATTAATATCAGAGGGACATATGGGACCAGTTGGAAGAGTGCAGGACCATCTAATGGAAAATCTGGACTGCCAGAAATCCTGCAATAACTCCTTTAAGAAATACAGCTTTGCCTTCCCAAAATCTCAGCAGTTTGCAGGAGACAAGAGATATTTTAGTTTTTGCTTAGATGAGACTACGAGGGAGGAAAAAAAACCCACAAGTGCCTGGCTGAGCTGCTATTTCTGTACCTGTTAATGGATACTGCTGGCTGAAATAAATCTGAATGTGGGCTGCTTCTGCAGCTCGATGTACGGGTGGCAGAATGGTGACTAGAGCCCCCTTTTCTGCTATTACCTCAAATAGCCAGCAATAAAAGTTGATTTACCAATAAAGGCTCCTGAAATTTCTTCAGGACTGGGGAAAATAAAACATTTAACAAGAAAGAGAGGGTTGCACTGTCCAGCATCGAAGGTGTCACCTTCTGTTTTCTTCCTGCCTGGTGCCTTACAAATTCATTTGCCTTATGAAGCCGAGCAACGCCCGTCCTTTGGGCTATCTTGGTTAATTGTCACCTCTGTTCCAACTGAGTTGCATGTTGTAGCTATTGAGAAAGCAAAAGTTTCCTCACCTTAGTCACGCAGGTCTTCATGCTGGCAATATTTATACTTCCAATTTAGAGGTGTTGGAAAGAGTTACATCACCTCAAGAACTGGGCATGTCCTTTCAGTGAGATAAAGACTGTAGGTCGGTATTACAGAAGAGTCCCCACAGGAAGACCCACTCACCGAGCTGCATGGTTCAGACTGGACCCCCTTGCTCTCTAATCTGCTTCTCAGAGAGGAGTCTAAGTGAGGCTGGATCCAGTCTTGGCTTCCAACTGTAAAGAAGAATTTGTATCCTATGTTCTGCCACCAAGACAATTTATTTCAGCTTGAGATGGGATCCTCCCATGAGAGAGCCCTCTTGGTTGTTTTTCTGTGCCTTTAAAGGCCTCACAATCTATTAGACAAGGTGTTCATGCATCTGTCCACACAACATGCATGGACCTTTGGTCTGATGAATTTGTTTAGTAGCCTTTCTTCTTCTACGATGATTGGAGGAACAGCTTGCTAATGTCATCTCCTCATGGAGTTCCATAATACTTACATCTTATTTGCATTTGGATCTCATCTGTCTTCTGTTGTCTTCAGATGGAACAGTTTCTCTCTTAATTTTAAGGTATTTTCCTTGAATTATAGGATTGGTCCAAGTTATCTTGTTGGGCAGGACTTCTAGAACTTCTCTATTTTGGCTAAGCAGAAGTTCAACTCCAGGTCAGTTATGTTTTGTGACCTGAGGCCTTGGCACTTCAGCCACTCATGCTAAGTAAAGTCACCCATGCTAAGCAAAACATGTTCCAATTCAACCTCATGTTAAGCGATCACACAATTAATTCTAATATTCTATAAGCAAACTATTTGAATCTCCATCACTGGGTCACCTTGGAAGCCCAAATATTCAATGAAAGATGGAAATCTGAGCAGCTTTGAGGCTAAGAAAAAAAAAAAAGGGAATAAAACAGATGGAGAGCAGCAAGGGGCAGAGTCACTGGCAGAGATTTGGGGCATGCAGGTTTGCTCCTGCAGCTCTTGAGTGTCATGTGAAAGAGATCAAGCTGGACCAGTTTTGGGACCGTGCCTCCGTCCCCACAACCAGATGGCAAAAAGACAACGGTCAGAGGTAAAAACAACAACAATCAGAAGAAGATGGGAAAGATTCTGATTTTATACAGGGTGATAGGATGAAATATCTTAAAAAAAGGGTGAATAAAGAGCACCATATGGAAATCTAGTGGAGTATTTTTATTTGGCATTTTGCATCATTTTGGCTGGCTATAATTTCATTTTTTTTAAGATTTAATGAGTTGAGATCCTTGATCATGCAATCCCTCATTCTCCATGTTTTAACTGTTTTGTTGGGTTTTTTTTCCACCCTGACATTTATTTTTTTGTAATTTGTGAACAATTCACAGCTTTTTCAATGCAATGAGAGTGGGTGTTATTTCTATTTTTTAATTTAAGTGGTCATTTTCATTGCCCAGTGGAATTTATTTACTAATAACATTTTCCTTCATATAAAATATCCTTTTATTTTTTTTCCCAGAAACATTTATGATTTTGAACTCCTGTCTTAAAAAGTCACACAGAAAATGATGTCTGGTCCCCCATGAAATGCAGTGGAAGGATACTGCTCTTCTGATCTAACAGCATTGACAATGCTGGGAGAGAAGTTTCAATCCCAATTTCAATTTTAAATTCAATCAATTTCCATACACACAAAACCAGCATTCAAGGATAGGATCTTTAAGGATGCAGCCTGCTCTGAGACTGAATCTGTCCTAGAAAAGAAAATATGTGGACTGCTCATGTGGACGATGTTTTGTTTTGGTATTTTGCCTTTCCTCCACTTTTCCAGAATTAGAAACAGCTTCATTCTTAACACCAAATGAACAAACTGTGCTATGAAACAGTTAAGAGAAGAAGAAGGGGGGGAGTGTTTAGATTTCCAAGGAAGCATACTTTCACATTCAAGCGCTGACATGTTACAATCAATTACTCACCATCTGAAATAGCAACCCTATAGTAATTACCCCAGCATCAAAGCCAACACCGCAGAGGTATAAAACCTGCTCTAGGTGAGTCCTGCTCGCTTTGGAGGCTGCAAGACCTGTAAAGGATGAAGACCCCTCTTCTTGTCGTGCTCATCGTAACCCTGTGCACGGAGAGCGGTGAGTTACAAGGGTTGCTTTGCACTAGTGAGACCCTTTGGTGTTCCGGGAGGACAAGGGAATTTTGCAGCAAGAATGATGAAACTGAAGGGTCATTAGGCTCTAGAGAATGTTCCAGTCCTCAGGATAAGAAGCCAGGGGATGTATCCCCATGAGAAGTTGGAAAGATGCTAAGGACCTGAAGTGGGGGATGAGATAGTCATCCCCTTAGGCTGGCTCAGTGTAGGCAGTGGAGAGCCCTTGGTGCAGCTTCGTGAGAAGGGGGATTAGTTGGGGGATATACAGAGATGGACAGGCAAAGGACAATTTGCACAATAAAGCTGCAAATTTGATGTATAACTAACTACAGCCTGGTTATTTTATTTATTTTTAGTTGCTTGTTTATTGGTTGCAAATACAACCCCTCATTACCTAAATTGGTAGAGATGGTCATGCCACAAGAAAATGGAATTCTGGCTCCCATTTCTTTCTTGCAGCTTGTCACTTTGAGGAGTAACTTTGCCAGTGTTGATCCCAGGTCTGGGATGGAGAGGCAGAGTCCCATTCTCACCCTGATAACATTCTGATGCACTGGAAACCTGCACTGTAACTCTGCCTGGCTGAGCTCTGCCTGCGCCTCTGGAATCACAGAATGGGTTGAGTTGGAAGGGACCTTGAAACTCATTCAGTCCCAATCTCCCTGCCATGGGCAGGGACACCTTCCACTAGACCAGTTTGCTTTAAGCCACATCCAACCTGGTCTTGAGCTCTTCCAGGGAAGTGCAAACAGAGAAGATGCCCTTTCTGCAGAGGGCTGGGCTGTGGATTAGGCAAGGAACAGAGGTTGCAGCCCTGAGTATTGCTCTGCCTGATTCAGGGGAATAGTTGACTTCCTCAGCTTGGGTGGGTTTTTGCCTTACTGCAAACTGAATTTTTCTCAGGCTCTGCTGCAGGGCTTCACTTGCAAATTACTGGCTGTTCTGGTCCAGGTCTAGCAGAACATTTTGTCTCACGCTTAATTTGAAGCTGTAAATGTTCTCACCGTGGGACTTCGCAGGCTTTAAACTTGGAGTGTGCTATATCATCGTGCTCAACGGGATCGAAAAAGTTGAGAGCAATGGTAGGATCCTTTCCTGCAGCTTTTCAACTGTAATCACATCTTTTAAAAAAAGATCACATAATAAGACAGCAAACTTACCAAAGGTGTTGGTGAAAATTAACACATACGCAGCACCACTTCGCTGTGCAGTCTAGCCAGAATTAATTCCAATTAATTCCAAATAATCCTGAACCTGACTGATTTTAATGGTGTAAATACTGCATCCTCTGGCACTTGCACTTTTAAATCCAAAGTTTTTTTCAGTAGCATGACTATTGCTGTTCTTACCAGGACAGAGGATCAAAATTGTCCTACCTGACTTCAGGGTTAGGAGCTACCAGGTTAGGAGCCCACATGCCTTCAGAATCCTTTATAATATATACATATAAAAGAGAAATAATATATATTCAAAAGAGAAAATATATT
>VZRW01011575.1:12004-28151 GCA_013398125.1 Aegotheles bennettii | reverse complement strand
TATGATATATAAAATATATATCATATATATGATATGTATGAGATATATATATATGATATATATCATATATATGATATATATAATATATATATTTGTGTGTGTATATATATATGTATATATATATAAGAAAAACCTCCTGAACACAGAGAGATGTTGGCAAAATCATCCCTGAAAATGCTTGTCCCAGGATAATCATAGTCTTAAATTAGCAGCTTTGTGAGTTTGGGATGAAAAAGGACTCGGGCATGCAACAGTTCCCTAAATAGATTCAGGAAGTTTTTTATTGGAATGGGCTTGATTAAAGAAGCAGCATTAATTCAAGAATACAATGAGTTACATGTCTGGAAGAGCCAGTTGTGTTAATTAAGGAGCAAAATGGGTTACATGTTTGGAAAACCCAGTTTAGGGACTCTGCTCTAATGTGCTTTTCTTTTTCTGGGAGGAAAGAGTGGTTCTCAACGGGGTGGAGCAGAAATGTGCCTGTGTGGGGTTTGCACAAGAACAGAGAATGAAGCCACACTGCTTTGAGTGCAGATAGCTTGAAGAGAGTCTCAGACTTGAAAAATGTAGCCTGAAGTGTCAGGAGAATACAGAATACAGGACATCCAAGTATCTCTGGAGATGGAGGTGACCATGACTAAGGTAGGAAGCAAATTGCAACCATCTCAGGATCACAGTGAGGCAAGTGTCAGGTCTGAAGGTCTTCTGAAATCAGAAGGGTGTTGAGCACAGCAACAGAGAGAGGTGGAATCTGAGTCACTGAAGACCCATTGCCTGGCCTTTGTGTCCTCTGCTGGCTGCTCTTCAGTGAGAGATGACACAGGGAGAGTAGGATCTGTGAGGACTACGGACCACGAGAGGAAATTGATGGTCAGTGCTGGGTGGAGAAGGCAAAGGAGCTGTTAGATGGAGCAAGGAGAGAAGATGGGTTCCACGGAGACAAAGAAGAATGAATAGTGTCCTAGAAGGCAGTTTTGTGGCTTCCTATGAAATACACTGCACACCCTGGTCACTCGGGTCGTGGCCTGGGCTAGTAGGCCACTAGGGAGTCTGTTTGGGCCAGATGAGTTTGCCTAATGTCAAACAAGGGCAGCAATGAGGTTGGGACATCTCTGGCAAAGGCACCAACAAGGGGAAAGAAGCTTGGGCAAGCGAGAAGAAAAGTGAGGGAGATGAAGAACAAGGAAGGCAATGGACAGTGCTGGTACAAAAATATGAAGGGTATGAACTGGCCATGGCTAGGGATAGCCTGGAAATGAGAAGAATGAGCCTAATCCCTCGGGGGTGACATTACTGCAGGAGTGTTTGCTCCCGTTAAACAGATGAGTAGGAAATTCCCCTTATCATGCAGAGAAGCCTTCCCTGAGGATCTCTTTGCTATGAATGGCTGCTTCAGCTTACTTGAGCGCCAGCTGTTCTCATTCATTCCCATTAGCACAGCTCTTTGCAGGCACACAGTGTTACAGATGTACACATTTTGTAGTGTTAGGCAGTCATTACCCACTGATGGCTATAAAAAGGAATCTGCTGCAGTCAAGGGGGTGATTTGCTGAGCCCTGTCTTCTACAGGTCCAAGATTACCTCCTGGCACAGGAAAGCTCTGAAAATAAGCCAGCCAAATGCGAGCATCCATCTTCCCAGCAAACACTGAGAAGCAGATCTAGGTCACTTATCCCTCATTTGAGATACTTCATAGGTACCAGCAGCAAAATATTCATGCCTGGTATGGCCAAGGGGGTTATTCTTAGGTGTGTGTCTCCCTTTTTGTATTCAGAAAGATTTTTTACATAATTCATGATTGTCTTTTTCATAGAATCATAGAATCACAGAATCATTCTGGTTGGAAGGGACCTCCAGGGTTATCAAGTCCAACCTTTATCCCATCATATTCTTAACCATTAGACCACTAGACTATGACCATTAGACCATTGGACCATTTTACACCATTCATGATGGTCTGTGTGCTCTGAGAAAGGATGTGTAAGCCAAGACTCTTCAGATAACTTGAAGAGGATGTGAAAGAGCGTGGAGAGGAACCCTCCGGTCTCCTTCCATGCAAGAACTGGTGGCCAGCAAATGGGGCTGGGAGGGGCCAGGTTGCAAAGAAACCACAAGAAATTCATGCTGCAAGTGGTGGTAGGCTGGGGTGTTCCTTCCAAAAGCACACTGGGGATGCCAGAGGTTTAAATGGATTCAAGGGAGATTCAAGTAAGTATCCAGAAGGAATATCCCGTGAGTGTTATGAAATGAGCAAACCACATCACTGTCACTGAATACGAGGTTAAAATTATTTGGGTCCAGGACACTTTCAGCCCAGAAAGCCAACAGTATCCTGGGCTGCATCAAAAGCAGCGTGAGTAGCAGGGTGAGGGAAGGGATTCTCTCCCTCTGCTCCACCCTCCTGAGGACCACCCTGCAGTGCTGGGTCCAGTTCTGGAGTCCCCAACATAGTAAGGGGAGCTGTTGGAGAGAGTCCAGAGGAGGCCACAAAGATGCTCAGAGGGCTGGAGCAGCTCTGCTCTGGGGACAGGCTGAGAAAGTCGGGGGTGTTCATCCTGGAGAAGAGAAGACTGCCAGGAGACCTTAGCGCACCTTCCAGTACCTGAAGGGACTATAGAAAAGCTGGAGAAGGACTTGTGCCAAGCGCAGGGAGTGATGGGGTGAGGGGGAATGGGTTCAAACTGAAAGAGTGAAGATTTAGGTTGGATATTAGGAAGAAATTCTTTGCTGTGAGGGTGGTGAGACACTGGCCCAGGCTGCCCAGAGAAGCTGTGGCTGCCCCTCCCTGGAAGTGTTGAAGGCCAAGTTGGATGGGGTTTGGAGCAACCTGGTGTGGTGGGAGGTGTCCCTGCCCATGGCAGGGTGTTGGAACTGGATTGTTATGGTCCCTCCCAACCCAAACCATTTTTTATTCTATAATTCTGGGGCCAAGTTTCACACACCTGGTTGTCTGCCTGTGGCTGTAGGGATTGACAGATATACCATGTGGACCAGCACCATGAGTTTTGTGCTCCTGCAGATATTTCTAGAAGTGATTGATGGGTGCTGTGTGCTTCTTTTGCAGCTTTGTCTTTGATATGTTTCACGTGCAAAGATGCAACTTCCAACATGCACTGTTTTGGTTCAACCACGTGCCCTAACCATGAGAAGTACTGTCTCACCACCTATTCTACCACGGGAGTTGGTAAGTGTGAAGCTTTTCTAAGGCTCTGATGACAAAGTGGGGTTCTGGTTAAGCTGACTGCAGAGCACCCTCCCACCGTGAGGTGTGGTGGATGAATTAATGAGGATCACAGCCCACACTAGAGCAAACCTTGCAGCAGGTGGGAACTCAACGTAACCCAACTTTGTTGCAATAGACCATAACATTGCTTCACTACTGATTAAACACATCCAGGAGAGGGGGACATTGGAAGAGAGAGGATTTCTCTGCACAAACTCTTTGTCTCGTCTGCAAGCTCAAATATGTGTTCATATTATCCACATATGTATTCATATCAATATCCATTCATATTGCAAAGGGCTGGTACACTGGAAAGGGCAATATCAAGACATGGTGACAATGACATCTTGCAATCTTGCAGTGTACAAATGCATTAGATCTCCAAAGTCCTGCACTTGGCTGCACTCAGCTGGCCCTGAAAATATCAGAGGAGCCATAAGGCCTGGAGATGGTCTCCATAGGTCACATAGACACAAATAATGACACAGTGTGCTAAAGCCCAAGGGAAAGCCCACAGCTTCAAGTTGAGAACATATTCCCCACTGGATATTGCACAGCCAGTCTATCATTGAAGTCTATAAAAATTACACAAAAGACCTGACTTTTCTTCCTGTTTTCTCTCTCTCCTACTTCAGGCAGTGAACGTAGCCAGCGTATTACCAAGAAATGCTCTGCGTTTTGCCCAACAATTGACCTGAATATTGGGGTAGCTGGCATTGCTACCAGCTGCTGCAAGACTTCCTTCTGCAACGTGAGTGGTGCCAGCAGTGTGAAAACCAGCTACACCATGATAGCTCTGGGCGCCGTGGCCAGTCTCGCCTGCATCCTCCGGCTGGGTCTTTAACAGGGCTGGGAGGGGCAAAGGAGCTCCTTGGCTTCACGTTGCAAGGGATTAAACTCTCATCTGTACAGTGTGAATGCTGCCCTGTTTCTCCTACCTGGAAGGTCACATCGCATCAGGAAATATTTTTGCTCTTTCCGTGCTCTGATGATAATGAATAAGAGCACAGCCCTACCTCAAAATAATATTTGGAAGAGAAAGGCATGATGTGGAGCCCTGCACATGTGGAAGGGCACCATAGAGTCACGGAAACATCAAATGGTTTGGGTTGGAAGGAACCATAACATCATCTAGTGCCAACCCCCCTGCCATAGGCAGGGACACCTCCCACCATACCAGGTTGCTCCAAACCCCATCCAAACTAACCTTGAACACTGCCAGGGAGGGGGCAGCCACAGCTTCTTTGGGCAACCTGGGCCAGTGTCTCACCACCCTCGCAGCAAAGAACTTCCTCCTAATATCCAATCCAAATCTCCCTTCTTTCAGTTTGAACCCATTTCCCCTTGTCCTATCACTCCATACCTTTGTCACAAGTCCCTCTCCAGCTTTCCTGGAGCCCCTTCAGGTACTGGAAGGTGCTCAAAGGTCTCCCTAGAGCCTTCTCAGCTCTAATAGTCATATAGTCACCATATAGTCACCATCTCTCTTTTGTAACTCCACGATTATTTTTTTCCCCTTCATTTTATCCCTGCCATTCTTCTGTGTCGTTTTTCCTTTTATACCATTTTTCTGTCCTGTACCATTTTGCTCTGAGGAAGCCTTTAATATTATAGTTGTTAAACAGAAGCTGTGCACAATAAAGTGTTCTTTTATTCTATTGTGTGCCTGCGTGGTGTGGTACATCAGGCACAGAGGCTGGATGCATCCATGTTAGCAGCAACAAAAGCAGAGTCGAATCAGAATAATGCCAAAATATATTGCAATTGTTTTGCATTCACTTCAGGGAGCCTCTCCCCAGATTGTCTTCTTATTTTTCTGCATTGGCAGAATTGTCATTTTGTGACTCCGTTTCAGAATAAACTGGGTTCTATTCAACTCGCTTTCAATTGGGTCATCTGGCTGGAGGGGAATGGCTGTTGAGCTCTCCAGCAGGCAAATGGAGGGGACAAGGCAGGATTCAACACGAGGGAATCTTGGAGGATTAAGCTTTCTTTAAATTGATTTAAGATCTTCCAGTGGAAATTGCTTTATAAGCATTATGGGTTATTTTGAAAGGGGTGAAAAGTACCTGGCATGGTGCTTAAAGGAAAATAAATAGAAAAGAGAGACAGTTTCTAGCATGTGTCTGCTGGCATCTGGAAATTTCAGCTTCGTCTATAACAAAATACTAATTTTGAAAATAAATCTTTTATGTTTGCTTGTCAATTTTCCCATCAGGGTTAAAATTGAGGAACTCCTTCTGCTGCACTGACCTTCTTTGTGGATAATTTTAGTTATGAATGAGAGATTTGCTCACTCAAACCCTTCTGAAGTGAGAGACAGAAGGCTGAGATGCTTTCTCCCAGGCTGGAGAAGCTCTCTACTAGGATTACCCCGACAAGATCTCCCAGGGTAATTAGTTGGGTGCAGCTCACCCAACTGGTTTTCTCTCTGTAAACTCATTGCATGGGAAGGGCAGCTACACATTCAGCTCACTGTGCTGGATATTTGCCTAGAGCAGAAGAACATCAACTCTCAGAAACAGCTTTACAACAGGTTTGGAAAGGAAATGTCTTATGGCTCCAGCTCAACCCAACTGCTCCCATCCCTCCTTGTTCACCCTTCATCCCATCCACATCAGATCTCCACCTATTCCCTCCCTGGCTGTTTTCTCTCCCAGCCTTCTTTGTTAGCTTCTTCATCCAGTCTTAGTCTGGGCTTTACCTCCATCCTCTATTTTCTTTCTAGAGCCTCAGCTCATTTTTTTTCTCCTCGGTGCAAATGCAAGGTTGGCCAAGGATACTCTGTCTTTAGCCATGAGACTCTCTATTGTCCTCACAGTTTCTATTGCACTGCCATCCCTCAGCTGAGCTGACTCCATTCTTCTGTCCAATCTACTCTCTTCACCCTTCTTCCCCACCCTTTAGAGATACTCAAGTGGCACAGATGTTTGAACACCTTGAATGAGCCAAGAACCATTCCATGGCCTTGGATGGTCATACTCTGTCCTATGCCCAGATGTTAAGGTGGTAACAACTGAATTATTTGAAGTAGTCTTCAGCCTTTGCTATCCACAGGTTTAGGATTTCTTAGGGATAATGCTGGTTGGCACAGGCAGAGGCCAAGCTGGGGCTAGTACTGCCCCAGGTCTTGTCCTGTTCATCTTGTGAATACAGACCTGTTCTTGGCATCCAGGTTTAAAATAAAGTCATGTCTTGTGCTGCCTGAACTTGGCAGGGGCCTCTGTTTTGGGCTGGGAGAGAACCTGGCATATGAAGAAAGGTATAAAAATGTGTTGGCTAAGGGAGTGAAGGCACGTGGCAGATCCTGCTTCTGCCATGGAGGGTTTTGTGGTCTGCTTGTGTCTGTTGGATGGAGAAGTTATGAACAACATTAAGAAGCCACAAGTCCCACCCCTAAAGGAGCAGCTCCACCCATGGGTTCCAGCCTGCCTCCCTCTTGCCTGGTTTCTCCCTGATCCCATAGGATTTGTATTCCCTATTGCCCAGCAACACGACCCATGCATGTGAGACAAAGATCGACCCACATCTCCAGCTACTTAAAAGGGTCCTTATCTAAAGATAGGAGCAGCAATTACCCTGAGGTGCAGGACGTCCTGAAACCATGAAAGCTTCCTTAGTGACACCTCCCTTGGACACGAGTGGTGTGGACTCCTCTCTGCCAGCCTTCCTGAGAAACCCTAATGTGACATCTCCCATGCAGATGTTGCTGCCTAACCCCATATTTCTCCACCCAGGGTTTCTTATTTGTTAGCTCCCATGGTTGCATACTTCTTGGATGAGAGTGGCAAGCTGTGCTGCAGAGACATCTGGAATGCNCACCCAGGGTTTCTTATTTGTTAGTTCCCATGGTTGCATGGGATGTCTGGAGGGCTCTCTGGAAGAAGACCAGTGTCTCACTCAAATAGTTGAGACTGCTCCTGGGAGGTAGCTGTCTCTCTCTGCCCAGATTATCTAAGAGCTCAGTTTTTGGTGCTCTGAGTCACTGCACCAGGACTTGAATTGGCCAAGGGGGCCTTACCCTGCCCAAATTAGGCACCTGGAGGAGTTGGTTAAACTTTAGCCATTCTTTTCCCTCACTCAGGGCTCTATCACTACTGATTCTGAAGGGCTTGTGCTGCTTTCTGCTCTCCTCAGATAATTTGGCTCTCTTTTCCCTCATAACATAAAATTTCCCTTTCTCTCTGCTTATTTGCCCAGATCTGATTAACACCCAGTGAATCAATGACACAGCAAGAGACAAGACAGATGCAAAAGACCAAAGCAAGGTCTTCATTGGGTCTAAAAAGCTTCTGGAAGCCACAGGGAGTGACAAAAACACCCCTTTTTCAAAACTAATCACTGCTCTCTTGACTTACAGCAAACTCATAGCTCCATTTTGAGATCCATTTTAGTTTTCCTGAATGGGTAGCATTGAGAAATTACTCTACAGAGGTGACTACAGAGATGACCACAGAGGTGACTCAGCTTCCTTGTGTTTTTTGCAATCGTCCTCAATCTTACTTCTCATCTGGTGCCCCTGGCTTGCCAGCTCCAGGACCTCCTCCAGGCTGAAGGCGAGGGCAGGCTCCAGTATTGCAGCACACCTAAGTACTAACAAAGATGTTAATGTCCTGGGCACAGCTCCCAGATAACTGTTTGACAGAGAAGAGCTTGTTTTCTACTCAAATTTCCCTCCTTAGTACATGTTTGTTGGCTGTGCTGGGGGTGTCTTAGCCTCACCACTCCTTTTCAAACCTGACTTGCACCGAGCTAACATCCTATTGCGTGAAGCTTCACGTAGAAATAAATGGATGTTGGTTGATGATAAGATCAACATGAGCTGGCAATGTGTGCTCACAGCCTGGAAAGCCAATGGTATCTTGGGCTGCATCAAAAGAAGAGTGACCAGCTCTTCAAGGGTGGTGATTCTTCCCTTCTCCTATACTCTCATGAGACCCCATCTGCAATGCTGTGTTCAATCCCCAACAGAAAAAGGACATGGAGATGTTGGGGCAAGTTCAGAGGAGGCCACAAAGATGCTCAGAGGGCCAGAGCAGCTCTGCTATGGTGACAGGTTGAGACAGTTGGGGTTGTTCAGCCTGGAGAAGAGAAGGCTCTGGGGAAACTTTAGAGCATCTTCCAGTACCTGAAGGGGCTCCAGGAAAGCTGGAGAGGGACTGGTGACAATGGCATGGAGTAATAGGACAAGGGGAAATGGGTTCAGACTGAAAAAGGGGAGATTTAGATTGGATTTTAGGAAGAAATTCTTTGCTGTGAGGGTGGTGAGATGCTGACCCAGGTTGCCCAGAGAAGCTGTGGCTGCCCCCTCCCTGGCAGTGTCGAAGGTCAGGCTGGATGGGGCCTGGAACAACCTGGTCTAATGGGAGGTGTCCCTGCCCATGGCAGGGGGGTTGGCACTAAATGATCTTTAAGGTCCATTCCAACCCAAACCATTCCATGATTCTATGATTCTATGAAAGTTAACATGAAGGCAATAATTAGCACACTATTTCATTCATGGAGGAAGGGAACAGGTGTATATATGTAACAGAAGTCTATGAGATAATTAATAGGACAGAAAAAAGGAAAAAAAATATGGTCACTTCCTTTTACCCCCATTGCAAAATACCAGCAAGAAGACAAACCCACTAATTGTGAAGAACAACCTGTTTCTAACACACTTGTGCAGTAACCTGAATTGCCCTCTTCGAAGCAGAATGTTTATTGTGATGATCATCAGCACGCTCCCTGCTGACCTCACAAACCTTCAACAAGAACGAGGATGTCTATTTTGACACGGGGCTTGAACAACTCTGGAATTCACCACCTGATGATGCCATTCTAGGAGCAGTTTAGGAGAGCCTGAAAAGTATCAGAAACTCACATGGATAAGAAAATCATCCAGTGTAGGAATGATTCATATTAGAGACAAAAATAATCTACTGATGGCTACTTCTAGGGAACTGCCTGTTAAGTTATTCCATAATTGCCAGCAAAAGGGGGGGATTGGTGATTTTTTTTCTTTTACACATTCTGGAACCTTGCTATCCAGGACTAATCTCACTTTGGAAGAAGCTCCATTTAGATGGCAGCTCAAGCTCTTACAAGATACATCTTGTATTAGGATCTATTCATGGTGTGACTCCTAGGGTTCCCTGCAAAGGGACAGGTGTTGGACTTGATGATCCTGGAGGGTCCCTTCCAACTCAACGTGTTCTTCAGGTTGATGAGGCCCTTGAGGCCATGGTCTAATGGTCTAATGATTAGGAATATGATGGGATAAAGGTTGGACTTGATGACCCTGGAGGTCCCTTCCAACCATAATGATTCTATGATTCGATGATTGATTCTATTTCCCAGAATGTCAGAAACACATTTTAAGAAATTCAGAGGAGAGCAACACAGGGGAATAGAAGAAAAGGGATTGATTTAAGAGGAGAGATTGAAAAAGAGGCAGTTTGAGAGATGGCTTTTTTCAAAGGAGAGCAGCAATTCCAGGATGCCAATTTGTGGTATCGTAAATGGAAGTCTGATTTCCAGAAACTGTTGGGTGTGGAGAAAAGCAGAACCTCTAAAGGACCCCCGAAATAGAAGCAAAAACTTCACTGAATAAAAAGTGTAGAAGGCATTTGAGAATTACAACCAGGAGAGGAGCAAGCAGATGGATTTACTACAGGTTAATGGAAAATTGATAAACAAATGAAGACAAATGAAAATCTGAGGAAGATTCTCTGTTTAACTAAGTTAGCTAATTTAATTTAGTGTAAAATACACAGATCTTATTGGCTGTAAACCATCATAGGCCAGTTTACTGATTTAATTTAGTATAAAATACACTGATTTTATTGGCGGTGAACCAGTATGGGCCAGTTGAAAGTCTGAGCTTCTGATACTGTGGAATAATTAAAGAAAATAAATGGTATGAAGCCTTGAACATCACGCCCTGACTATCCAAAGGGATTAGAAAACTGCACTGCTAGGGCTGTATCCCTGTGCCTTCGGGCTCCACTATTTCATCAGTGCAGCTACTGCTTCTGCTGGGTGGAAGGAAAGGAAGAAACTCAGAAAAGGGAGCGAAACCTCATTTCCCATCACATAAATGACCAGAAGAGCAAGAAATGTGTTGTTAAAAGGGTTTTTCCCCAAGGTGCCAGCCTGTTCCATGGGCTCCAGCATGTAGAACTCCCACATGCACATTACACACCCTTGAGTTGATTTCATGTCAACCCGTGAGCCACTTGGAACCTGTAAAACTGCTGCCATTCAAAAGGTATATAACCTGCCCTCCAAACATATTCCCAATCCATCTGAGAGGATCTGGTGGAGATGAAGACTACTCTTGTCACCTTTCTGGCTGCTGTCCTATGTGTGGAGCAAGGTGAGCTTCTAACGTTACTACAAGTTAAGATAAGGTTTGTAGAGAAGATGGTGAAAACTTCTTGTGTGACAAAAATCTGGGACTGTGCCAATCTGCACAAAAATCTGCATGACTTTGCCATGCTGTCACTAGATTCCTTTTCCATCTTGATTAACCATTTGCTGCAGGAATAAGAACCTGATAAACTAATTCTTCTTCTCAGCAGGCAGCACTGAGTGATAGAGCTGGATAGAGTAGGGCGGTGGATGCCAGGTTATATCCATACAGAGGTCTATGGAATCTTCCCAAAGGATGCAAGTTGGAAGTGCCAGGAAGCATAACAAAACCTATTTTTTTTAATCCGTAGCAGTTCCTGTAGTATTTTGCAGACTTTTCTGTAATGCTGCTCCCTCCACTGTAGCAAGGCATGTGGTTTGCCACATGTCTTGCTCCCTACAAAATGAACCAGTGAGAATTTGTATAGATTAAATCAGAAGCAGAGGTGAAAGAGCTTTTCATAGAATCATAGAATCACAGAATGGTTTGGGTTGGAAGAGAACTTAAAGATCATCAAGTTCCAGCCCCTGTATCATGAGCAGGGACACCTCCCACCAGACCAGGTTGCTCCAAGCCCCATCCAACCTGGCCTTCAACACTGCCAGGGAGGGGCAGCCACAGCTTCTCTGGGCACCCTGGGCCAGTGTCTCACCACCCTCACAGGAAAGAATTTCTTCCTAAGATCCAATCTAAACCTACCTTCCTTTAGTTTGAACCTATTTCCCTTTGTCCTACCACTCCATGCCCTTGTCAAAAGCCCTTCTCCAGCTTTCCTGGAGCCCCTTCAGGTAATGGAACCCTACTATGAGGTCTCCCCAGAGCCTTCTCCAAGCTGAACAATCCAAACTCTTTCACCATGTCCCCGTAGCTGAGCTGCTCCAGCCCTCTGAGCATCTTCATGGGCTCCTCTGGACTCACACCAACATCTCCATGTCCTTATGCTGGGAATCCAGAACTGGACCCAGCACTGCAGCAAGGGTCTCGTGAGAGTGGAGTACAGGGGGAAAATCCCCTCCCTCAACCTGCTGGTCATGCTTCTTCTGATACAGACCAGGATTTCTATGTCACATTAAAGACATCCTTCTCCCAGAAGGAAGTCTGAGGTGCTCTGAATGTGTGTCCTCCTCCTGGGACTGATACGCATATGTTGCTACATCTCTACACGTAGGAATAATGACCACATTGCCAATATTTCCCCCAAGCCTGATTGTTTCCCAGAAACCATGACACATATCTAGCAGGGGTTGAGAAAGAGACATCTAATTAATTCTTGTTCTCTCTGATATATCAACCCTCTACTCCTACATTTTTGGTACAGATGGTTCTACATCACGCCTGGAACAGCAGAATTTTCAGCCAGTTTTGGAGTGGGAAAATGAGTATTGAGTTCTAAAAAAAGAAAGTATTTGGGGCCTGTAATTCCTGAGTGCAGTGGAACAACATGGACAGAGGAGAGTAATTATCAAAGGCAACATCCTCAGTGTTGCCCAGGATGAAGTGGAAAGCTAATAGAGATCCAAGACTCTCCTAGCACACATTCATGGTGGGATACCTTATTGCTGTAGTAGGCTGATGATATTTTATATTGGCATCAGCTTCCAAATGGACTTAAGGACAGACTTTTATACAACACCTTTCTGTAGTCCAGTCTAGATCAGAGAAAGTAATTCTAATATCAAGGCTTTCACATTCAAAATTAAGAGTTCACATCTTTCTGGCCTAATATAGAGGCAAAAGAAACCTTGGAGGTAGCTGTTATCTGTATCTGGGGTCGCAATCAAGACCCTAATAAGCAACTTTTGACCAAAACTGTTGATCTGTCAGCCCACCAAAGAGAGTCTGTTGCCATTTGCATCCATTAACTCAGTGTTATAGGCACGTTATATCTGGAATAAATCTTAAAAGGTCATGATCATTTTCTCTGCTCCAGTACTGGACCAAACCAGGCAGATGTTGGTCTAATGTGTCCCTAAAAGTTTTCAACAAAGAAGATTCCACAGGCTGGAATTCCTCGTGCTCTCATGCTTTTAGAAAACTAGTCTTAATATCTCTTAACATCTCTTTTTATACAGTTCTCCTGTGTTTTCATGATTAGAAGAGTTTCCTACTTTCTTATTTTCAGCTTCTTCTTTTCTTGCATGAAGAAGGTTACTGTGTCTTTCCTCAGCATTTTCTCCTTTTTAATAAACAATCTACATTTAATAAACAAATCTAAATGCTTCCAACCTTTGGTACGAGGTCATATTTTCAAGATCTCCAATCATTTCTCCTCCCTCTACTCTGGTCTCTCTACAAATGCTTTGCATATTTTCTGAAGTGCCGCACATGGATTTGGTCATTGGTGTTTCAGCTGAGACCCTGCCAGTGTGGAAGGGCCACTTTGCATATCTTGCACATGATATTATTGCCTGTGTTCCTTTGGGTGACGTTTGTTTTCATTGCTGTAGTGTGGCACGGTTGACTCCTGCTGTTTACACTGCAGTCCTTAATTGTACCTGAACCAATTGTTCCTGATCCTACAATTAAGTGGCTAATTTTTTATCTTGGTGTGATGTATTTCTCTTTATTGAACTGCATCCATTCTTTTTTATTATTATTTTATTACATCTAACTGTCAATATCACTTACAACTCTATTTACAGTATGTTCTCAGCTATTTTGTCCTTGGCATCATTTGAAAATATGATGTGCATCCCTTATCCCACCCCTACTGGCACTAATGATGATACTGTGTAGACCTGAGCCCACAGCAGACTTCTGGAGAACCTTATGAATGTCATTGCTCCATTTGGTTTGACCAATAACCATTGCAAAGTACTCTTTGACGGCATTTTCATGTTTGGCTTTGCACCCACTCTGTTGCATTTTCACCAGCTTGTGTTTCCTGGCCTCGCTCATAACACCATTCAAGATGATGCCAAAAATTTTAGTAAAACCTTATTGCACCTCCTCCACCCTGTAAATTAAGATTTAACTTTTTTAGTGAGGAATGAAGCAAAAAAGCTACACGGTGTTATGGCCATCTCAGCATCAACACCTGATAACTTTTTCCTTCCATTAGGAACTTCTTACTTCGTGTTCTCTCTGACCTACATTGCCTTTCCACTTTCTTACTGCCAACTTCTTATCAGGCAAAGCTGCACTCACAGGCATGTGTCCTCTACTTGCTTTATGCCCTTTCCATATTGAGAGACTGTCCCCAGACTTACTAGGAACTTTGCAAGCATTCTGCTCTGTGTTTGCTCCCCTTTCCAAAAATGTCTTTGTTTTTAAAGCAACTCATCCCCTCTTCTACACACCGAACCACGTACTTTTCTCTGGGTGATTTTGCAATCTCAGAACCCAGTCACTGCCATAAAATATATATATTTCATATATATATTTTATATATATATTTTATAATATATATATAAATATATATATATAATTTATATATATATTTTTATATATATATATATATATCAATTAATCTGCCTAGCTGGGGAGTGCCCTGCAGACATTTTGGTGTGGTTTCTCATCCAGGCTCTGTTTTGGCTCTCCTTCTTTTTTATCAACAGTTTGCAGAGTCTTTCCAGAGGTCTGTCCTACCACCTTCTGGGTTTGAAAGCAACTGCGTACATTCTTGTCAGGAAAGACAACTCCTGGCTGCCTGCCTTTCCTGCCAGTGATGTTCTAAACCTGTATTGCAGATATATGAATTATCTCAGCATGTTTACCAATTAAACTGTAGTTTTGGTTAGGACTTCCCATTTATTCTCTATCTTACAGTATGCAGAAGTTCAACAAACCATCTGACTACTCTCGTCAGACTTCCTAGGACTGAGGTTAGGCTAGTTGAGTTAGTGGTGTTTGACCACAAGAAAGGATACGTGAGGGTAGTCTCTGAGCTAGATGAACAAGAAGTAGGACACCGAGCATTGTCCACCTCCTCAAAATGCTTCAGGCATCCTCAAGTTCTCCCTGGAAAGCTCTTCCTAGGCTTGCCCAGGAGAAGCGACTGACCAGTAACTGGCAATTCAACGTTGTAGAGCTCTCAGGACAGAGAAGCTACTGCTCAGTAATAATCTCCATCATAAAAGACCCCCAATCCTTAAATTCCACTCACATCTACTCCTGCTAGAGATTGCAAACAGATTGATAACACTTTGCAGTCTGAGACGTATGTGACAGAGAGGGATTTAACACTGCTGCCATGGGTCAAGGGATAAAGAAGGTCACTGGTCATTCACACACGAGAATTCATCTGGCTATAACTAGGAAAGTGTAGATATCTGGATTGTAGCTATTGTGGTTCCTAAACCATGTAATGTGCTTTTTTTTAATTCCCTCCTCTCAGTTTACCCATTTATGTGCTACGTGTGCCAAGAACAGGAGTCCAACAAGAACTGTTTGACCATTACCATGTGCGCAAAAGAAGACAAATACTGTGTGACTGTCCATAACAACATTGGAACAAGTAGGTTTCTGGAGAACACCTTGTCTGTGCTGTAGAAGAGCAGTCCCAGGAATGGGCTTGCATCCCAGTCATGGTCACATATGGAAATAATAGTTCCTGATCACCAACTGTTAGGAAACACTGACCTGGTTGCTCGCTATTGCAGTCACTACAGTGTTGATAAACACTTGATACTGCTACCAGGGCTTGGGGAAATGCTGAAGATACATCTATAGTAGCACCAGAGAGTGAACTTAAGCCTGGGGCTGTGTGAACTGCTTCATGGCCAGCTCCTCCAGCTTTCTGCCAAGTGCTCCACGCAGCTCTTGCTATGGCAATAATCACTCCCAAGGGAGTTTTCAAAAATGTTTGGGCAAAACTGAACCATGGCTGACTCCCTCTGACAACCCTTCAGGCGTGTCCTTGGGGCTCTGCACCCTCAAACACCTCCATGTGCCCTCAGACCAAATCTCAGGTCATACAATACATTCTCCCTGGTTTTATGGTGCAGCTTGAACTGAAAGCCACCCAACATGCTAATTCTACTTTTGGGACAGACGAAACATGGACCCCAGAGAAGACCAGCATCAGATTGCAGCAGTGTGGACATGGCTTTAACAGCTAAATATGGACACGGTTAATGGCTTTAAATTGCAGCAGGGGAGATTGAGATTGGACATCAGGAAAAATTTCTTCACTGTCAGGGTGATTGGGTGTTGGAATGGGTTGCCCAGGGAGGTGGTGGAGTCACCATCCCTGGACGTGTTCAAGATGTGTCTGGATGTGGCGCTGGGTGATGTGGGTGAGTGGGGATGGAGATAGGAGTTGGACTGGAGGATCTTGAAGGTCTCTTCCAACCTCGATGATTCTGTGATTCTATGACATGGCCAGACTGTTGCTGCTCCTGAGCAGATGACATATTTGCCTTGGGGACTAGTCCCTGCCTGCCTTTTATTCACCAATGCAGATTTAGCCACGGAAACATTTTAACAATCACAGAATCACAGAATGGTGGGGGTTGGAAGGGACCTCTGGAGATCATTTAGTCCAACCCTCCTGCTAAAGCAGGTTCAACCAGAGCAGGTGGCACAGG
>VZRW01011575.1:0-11857 GCA_013398125.1 Aegotheles bennettii | reverse complement strand
TAGTCCAACCCTCCTGCTAAAGCAGGTTCACCCAGAGCAGGTGGCACAGGGTCACATCCAGGTGGGGTTTGAATGTCTCCAGAGAAGGAGACTCCACAACCTCTCTGGGCAGCCTGGCCCAGTGCTCTGGCACCCTCAAGGTAAAGAAGGTCTTTCCCATGTTTAGATGTATCTTCCTATGTCCCAGTTTCTGCCCATTGTCCCTTGTCCTGTCACTGGGCACCACTGGGAAGGGTATGGCCCCATCCTCCTGACACCCACGCTGTAGATATTTATAAGCATTGATAAGATCCCCTCTCAGTCTTCTCCTCTCCAGGCTGAACAGCCCCAGGTCTCTCAGACTTAACAATGATTCTCACATTCTATTTTTTCCTTTCTTTCTTTTTTTCCCCTTCTCTTTTGCATTAGAGCCCAACAAGCCTAAATACATCATCTCTAAGATGTGTTCTACAACATGTCCAGCAATGAGTCAGCAACAAAACCAAACCTATCAGAGGGTTTCTTGCTGTGAGAAACCATTGTGCAATGTGAACGGAGTCAGCAGCAAGCAAAGCAGCTATGGAGCGATGTCCCTGGGTGTCCTAGCCAGTATCACTTACATCTTTATATGTGGACTGTGATGGTTTAAGAAAAGCTCCCCGTGATGGCATTGTTGGCTGAAATAAAAGTGTGTTGCTCTGGGATAATTACTGCTCTCAGAGATCTGTGCTTCATAGCTGAGCTTCTCCTGGGATTTTTGAGAGCCTAAATAAGTTAGGTGCTGAACTCTCATCGATTTCCTAAGCCTACTTGAATCCTAAGCATCCCCAGACATTCAAGTCACCTAAGAAAACACATAAAACCCAGCCTTTTTTGACATGCTTGGTCTTCAAATCATTACAGCTCCGAAGAGATCCTTGAACATATATTTTTGTCTCTTTTGAGTTTTGAAGCACTGCGAGGAATAACAACTCACCCTGCCTGAACTACAGGTAATAGCTCAATAGTTACATAGGGCACAGAGGAGATCACAGAATCACAGAATCACAGAATCCTAGGGGTTGGAAGGGACCTCGAAGGATCATCCAGTGCAACCCCCCTGCCAGAGCAGGGTCACCTAGAGTCCATCACACAGGAACCCATCCAGGCGGGGTTTGAATGTCTCCAGTGAAGGAGACTCCACAACCTCCCTGGGCAGCCTGTTCCTGTGCTCTGGCACTCTCACAGGAAAGAATTTCTTCCTGAGATTCCCATGGAACCTCCTGTGCTCCAGTTTGCAACCATTGCCCCTTGTCCTATCATTGGTCGTCACTGAAAAAAGCTTGGCTCCATCATCCTGACCCTCACCCTTTACATATTTGTAACCATGGATGAGGTCACCCCTCAGTCTCCTTTTCTCCAAGCTAAAGAGACCCAGCTCCCTCAGCCTTTCCTCAGAAGGGAGATGTTCCACTCCCTTCAGCATCTTTGTGGCTCTGCGCTGGACTCTCTCAAGCAGTTCCCTGTCCTTCCTGAACTGTGGGGCCCAGAACTGGACACAATACTCCAGATGTGGCCTCACCAAGGCAGAAGAGAGGGGGAGGAGAACCTCTCTCGACCTACTGACCACCCCCCTTCTAATGCACCCCAGGATGCCATTGGCCTTCTTGGCCACAAGGGCACATTGCTGGCTCATGGTCATCCTCCTGTCCACCAGGACCCCCAGGTCCCTTTCTCCTACACTGCTCTCCAGCAGGTCAGCCCCCAGCCTGTAGTGGTGCATGGGGTTGTTCTTCCCCAGATGCAAAACTCTGCACTTGCCCTTGTTGAATTTCATGAAGTTTCTCCCCGCCCAATATCTTCTGTTCACAGTAGGTTGGTTATCACACAAGTCAAGAAGCTCATTTTACATAGGGCACAGAAGGGATGTTCAATATCTTCTGTTCACAGTAAGCTGGTTATCACACGCAAGTCAAGAAGGTCATTGACAACTAAGTAGAGGTAAAGCTCATTTCTGGCAGTATTTTGGATGTTCCTCCAGCCTTGGTGGGGAAAAATTTCTGGCTTCTCCAGCACTTTGCTCCTGTAGAGGTATTACATTTTGAAACGAGCATCCTTTATCCCCCAGCTCTGATATTATGGCTGAGCTTGGGGAAAAGGCAGAGAGGAGCAAATGTGGCTGAGAGAGGAAAGGCAGTGGTGAGGTTTCAGCAGGGAGAGGGGACAGAGGAGGGAATTGCCTGCACACTGCCTCCTCATGGACCTGATCCAGCTGGAAAGGATGTCCCCATATCTATTTCCCTCTTTTTTTTTGTTGTTGTTTTTTTTCAGAGCCAAAGCAAGCTGACAGCTGTTGCCAACCCCTACCATTTAGAGATTGTCAGACGGTTTCTAGAAAACCACGTTCTTGGCATAGAAATGCTTGATTGTGTCGGGCTTTGTTTGGTTTTGCTCTCCAGGCTCTCTGCTCCCTCCTCTCCCTGCGAGAGCTGCAGCTGAGGGGAGACAGAAGAGCTCTGTAGGAGGCCTGGGGATGTCTACAGAGAAGAAGAAGGGCAGGCAGCCAGAGACTAACACAAACAGCCCCGAGCTTCTTGGTCATAGCCTCTGCTGCAAGCTCACTTTGCTGGAAAACATTAAATAAAAGGAAGAGTTGGCAGCATCACTAGCTCAGCTGTGTTCTGGGGGAAACCAGAGCTCATCCAAACAATTCAAGGGTAGGTCTGTTGAGTTTTTTTGATGCAATGTTGCCTTTGATGGCTGAGATGTTCGGTTTGTCTGAAGCCTTGCCTTGGAAGTTTGCTGTGTTTTGGCTGCACGTGTGGAAAGCTGTGTGATTTTGAGATGTTTCACACTGCCTGGATTACAAAGCAACTGGTTTCCCAAGGGGACAACCAACCATAGATGCCCATCAACCTCATGTTTTGTATGTACCATGGACTCTTAAGCCCAGTGCCTGATTTTAAACATTTTGTTTAATGGACAAGAGGGAAACAAAGCAAACAAAGGAGGTGACACCATTGTGTTGGGCAGGGACAAGATGCTGATGCCTGTTGATCTGAGCATAATGGTAAGTCATGCCTGGGGAAGACAGATGTCAAGAGGGTCAAATGTCAACTTGCCAGCAAAATATGCTGTTGATTTTCTCTCACCAGACAACCACAAAAAGGAAGGAAAACTGTGATGGAAAAGGGGAAGGGAAAGACTTCAAACCGAAAGGAAGGAAGAGATGTCCAGCTGCTAAGGGCAGGGGTTAGCAGCAGTGGTAGTGGTTGTGGTGGCCATGCTGCATCCCAATGCCATGAGTACGTGCTCCATGAATACCCTGCACAGATGGAAGACAATTCTTCCCTAAAATATACTTGTGCTTTCAAAAAACTCCAGACAAGTTGGGCTCCAGGCCAAAGCCATTATGGTCTTTACCACCAGGCAAGTTGGCACAGGAAAGGGGAAGCAGAAGAAGCAATTTATATCTCAACAAGTTTCACTGGGTGTGAGAAGGCAAAGACCTAGTGGGTAAGACCAGATGGTGGGGATGGAATGAGTCAAGGGCTGAGACAAGTCCACTGAGGATGGTGGCATGAATGGCACTGGGATGGGCAGAGCAAAGAAGGGAGAGCAAACCTCATCCAGATCTTTTTTTTAGAGCAGCAGAGCAGGAGTTCCTGCAGGGTCTGGAAGAGAGGAGAGGCAGTGCACTCAGAGCTCAGCTGATCCCAGTAAACACTACTGAGGACCCTTTTTTTGTGGCCTTCCACTTCTGCACTGGGATCCCCAGGAGCTGGACACTCTTTCAAAAAGCTGCTTTGTTCTGCTTACAGGGACTTTCTCCTGCTGGCAGATTTTTGTATGCATCGTGCTCCCTTGTGAGCCTTTATCTTCCCCTCTTCTTCACCATGCCAGTTAAGGGCTGCCTGCTGATAGCACCCAAACAGACGTTACCTCCAAGAAGATAAAATGAAGAGAAGGGTTCCTAGGTCTCCTTGTCTACAAATTTAGAGGAATCCTTTCCTTTCTTGAAATTTCTGGATGCCAGAGCACCTGATCACACCAGGATTACACCGGCTGAAGTGTCTAAAGTTTTTCATGGTGTTTAAAAGGATTTACTGATTTATTGCCAGCCATACCAGCACCCACCTGGTTCCTGGACTGAAAGCTCACAGGAGGAGCTGAAGGTCTCTGAAAAATGTGGGGGTAAGATTTATGAATGGAGTTTGTCAGAGCTGGTGCTCTGAGTAGGGAATTACTGAAAGACTTTCAAAGAAGTAAAGAAGGAAGGGGGACACTTTAAAGCTGTCCTTCTTGGTTGGGGGTGAGAAATGGGGTACATGTTTGTCTGGCTAATGACAAGGTCATAGTTACCTTTCCACACCAGTACCTGACGTCCCTGGGCTGGAGGAGGGTGCAGGTAGATTAGTTCTCCTGTGGACCAGGAGTTTGGGCATGGACAACCAAGTCACCTCTTCCACCAAGGGAAGAATCAGTTGCATTTGCCTTTTCAAACGAAGCTGTAGTGTGAGGGTTGGTTGGTGATGCTCTTTAGGCTTATCTGTGCTTGCTGAGAGAAGACATCCAGGTGATTCAGCCCAAGAAGGCTGGAGCACCTCCTGTGAAGACAGGCTGAAAGAGTTGGGGTTGTTCAGCCTGAAGAAGAGAAGGGTCCTGGGAGACCTTGAGAGCACATTCCAGGACCTGAAGGGACTCCAGGAAAGCTGGCGAGGGACTTGTGACAAGGGCATGGAGTGATGGGATGAGGGGGAACGGGTTCAAACTAAAGGAATGTAGATTTAGATTAGCTTTGAGGAGGAAATTCTTTGCTGTGAAGGTGGTGAGACCCTGGCCCAGGGTGCTCAGAGAAGCTGTGGCTGCCCCTCCCTGGCAGTGTTGAAGATCAGGTTGGATGGGGCTTGGAGCAACCTGGTCTGGTGGGAGGTGTCCCTGCCCATGGCAGGGGGTTGGAACTGGATGATCTTTAAGGTCCCTTCCAACACAAACCACTCAAGAATTCTATGATGCTTGGAGGTGCCGCTTCATTGTAGGATTTGTTTCGCAATCTCAGAACTTTGAGTGGCACAGCCCAAGTCAGGAGATGTTTTTTTTTGCTTCCAGCTTGCAGAACATGCAGAGCAAAAGGATAGATGGGTGTGACACATTAACCACATCTAACACAGGAGTAACAGAGGCACTTTGCTGCCACAGATGTTCATGAGATTAACACAGATTAGCCAACCAACACATCAAAACCAAGAACATTAAAATGAAGCAGGGCACAGGTCTAAGCAAATAAATTGTGGTGTTTTCAATATCAATATGTACATCAGTGAGGGCTATCAGCCAAACTGAGTGGTGTCCAGGCACAGAGGCATTGGGAAAAGACATCTTTGGCATGTCTTGCAGCTACCAAACACAGCCCCTGTTTCACCTGCTCCTGTTTGTTCACAGTAGGGAACTCTGGGTATTTCAGAAGGCTGGAGACCACCAAACTCAGCATCCATTATGATAAAGGGGATGGGGAGGGGGGAGACTTTGGGGATATAACAGAGCAGTCAACCCAGACCCCAGTCCTGGAAAAAACTCTGAAATCAGTCACCAAGCAATTTGCAGTGGTGTAGGGGCTATCAAGGAGATAGGGATAAACAGCAAGAGCTCTGTGACAGATGGGTGTTATTCCCACCTGTGACAAGATGGCAAAATCTATAGTTAGGGTAAAAGTGGTACCTGTCACATAGCTCAGTGATAATGAAGCTGTTGGCACCGTATCTCATGACAGTCTCAAAAGCAAACTCAGAAAACACAGAGTAACTAAAATCATGAGCAGATAACTGTCAACGGTTTGCTGTCAGGCTGGAATGATCTATTACACAGATCCTTCACACAGTCCTCTGAGGCTCACCTTGGCTCTGGTGTGATGCAAAGATTTAATTAGCAGCTTGAATGACGGATTAGAGAACAAATTCATTGAGCTTGCAGGTGACAAACTGGGGGAATCTGCAAAGAGGAGAATTCTGTGTGACTCCGATAAAGCCAAGTCTGAGTAAGAGGATGCAATTTAGGAAGGACAAGCACAAAGTTCTACAGTAAATGTGGACCCATCATCTGCACAAGTCCAGGGTGAGGAAATCTCCCTTGCAGCAATCTGGCAGAAAAAGAAGTTGCAGTGGGTGAGTGTTATAACGGATCACAAGCTGAATGTGAGTCAAACTTAGGGGAAAGATTATGAAAAAGAAGGTGGCCTTGCTGGAACTTTGCACTCCATTGAAAAGCCTTACACATTGCACTGCAAACTGGAGTGTGATGGGATGAGATCCTTACAGTTTCTTCTCCAAAAGGCCTTGGATGCTCCATTCTCCTCAGTTTTTGCTTTAGGGTTCACATGGCAGGAAGGCAGCTTTTAGCTAGTATCAGAAATGTTTCCTAGCATCTAACAGATAGTGAAGAGGTGCAGTCTATTGCTGGGAGAACTGCTCCAGCATCAGCAGCTTGAGCACCACTATCAAGATGCAACAAAGCATGGTAGGAAAATACTGTCCTCAGCATGTTGGTGTCTCCACTGGGGCTAGAGAATGAACTCAATTGCCTCTCCTGACCCTCTCTGCCTCCTTTCTGTCATTCCCATGTACCCATTGTGGGTGTTAGTTACCCTCCCTAGAGCAGAATTGTGGTCTTCAGGCTTGACTTTGACTTATAGAATGGTTTGGGTTGGAAGGAATCTTAAAGATCCTCCAGTTCCAACCTCTCTGCCACAGTCAGGGATACCTGCCACTCGATCAGGTTGCTCAAATATACAGCAACATCTAGCAGCAAAGGTGATCCAAAGCTGCTTTTCCACTGACATCATCTAGGAACTCTACTCCAAAGGATGTTCAACTCCCAGAATACCTTCAGGGTTCCCAGGATCTCAGTCAACTGTAAAAACAATAGATGTCCTGAGCCAGTGAGTGGAGAGACAGCTCTATATAATATGACTTGCCACCTAAGCAAATCCCTAAGCACCGCATAAATCATTGGCATCATGCATGAGGGTGACAGGGGTTCAATCTTGCTTGGGCCAGGAGAGCCAAGAAACAGTCACTGGCTCCCTGCCTGCTTCTCACAACAGCTCATCTGGGACTTGCCTCCAGCTCCAGGGCCTGCCTCCAGCATTAGATGTTGATCAGCAATTAGATAATGTGTAGACACTGCTCCTGGGAACAAGAAACTCCCTTCTGCAGTCTACAGCAAATGAGTGTAATAAAACTCACTGCAAGATCTTCAGGGAGAAGAAAGCAATTTTATCATCTTGAATCTCTAAGCGAGTTGATTTTTGCCCTCTCGCACTCATCCTTACAGATTTCATCCGATCCCTGTCTCACAAGTGCCAAAATGTGTGTGCCCAGATGATCTGGCCAGTGTCACTTCTATGCCACAGGTAGCCAAGAGATGACAGCTATGCAGTTCTCATCGTGCCTCTGAGGTTATTGGCAGAGAATAACGAACTGTAGATGCTCCATGCCTGGAAACATTTAAGGTCAGGTTGGACGGGGCGCTGAGCAACCTGATCTAGGTGAAGATGTCCCTGCTCATTGCAGGGGGGGTTGGTTTAAGTGACCTTTAAAGTTGCCTTCAATGCAAACTATTCTATGATTCTACGATTTTGGACTTGCCTTTTACAGCCTTTAGATGCTGTTTTGGCTTCTTTTCCCTTTTATTTTTTCCCCTTCCGGTGAAATTCCTGAATCTCACAGTTCTTTTGTTTTCTTTATCTGGGTATTTTATGGCTCCCACCCTGTTCTTCATCCTCTGGAGACTCTTATCTAAGGTCAGTTTGTTCCTTCTCTTCATTTGAATGAAGTCAAAGCACGGGGTGCTCAACGGCAATCAACACATGCCTTTCCTTTTAACCCTTGCTCTTCTGTTTCTTCTTGGTTCTTTCACATATTTGGACATTCCCACTCCTTTATCTTCCATACTAAACTTAAAACTTCTACAACGAATCTCCACAAGTGCAGTGCCTTGCCTACAGTTTCAGTGGGGTTTGTGCAGCCTTCCTGAAGCCTGGTGAATTCCATATTTAAGTGAAGGCACATTTTTGGTAGAAGGCATGGGAAAGGGCCCAAAATGCCTCTTCCCTCCCCAAAACAACCAGGCGATGAGGTCCCTGCTGTGAGAGAGGAGATGCCTCCAGGCACAGGAACCTTTGTGAGTCACTGCAGAACCTCTTTGATGATTCAAAAGAGGCTGGGACTGGAAATAAGGCTACAACATGGGTCCAAAGTTCACCCAGGAGGCAGAGATAGGACTGGAGACAAATATACCTACTACATAGGTCGAGGACCAACCAGCAGACGGGGTTGCAGACAAGGTCACAACCTAACATCAATGACCATATAGGACATGAGGCCAGAAACAGAGCTGAAGACAAACTACCTACATCATGGATCCAAGGAGATGATAGGTATACTTCCAGCATAGTCCTAGGAGGGCAAAAGGCTCAGGCTTGAATCATAGAAACATAGACTCATGGAATCATAAAGTGGTTTGGGTTGGGAAGGACCTTAAAGACCATCTAGTTCCAACCCCCCTGCCATGGGCAGGGACACCTCCCACTAGAAGAGGTGGCTCCAAGACCCATTCAACCTGGCCTTGAACACTTCCATGGAGGGGACATTCACAGCTTCTCTGGGCACCCTGGGCCAGGGTCTCACCATCCTCACAAGGAAGAATTTCTTGAGCTTAGATGTGCACTCAGGGAATGACAACATAAGCCCAGCACAGGGGAGTCCATTTCTAATGCTGGAACATCTAAAGTAACATTTTTCAGAGGTAGCCTTGTTGCTCCAGACATGAACATAGGTTCCAGCACCTTTCAAGGAGCCTGGAGACATCACAGCAGCAATCAGAGCTTAACTTTTTGCCTGACTAATGACCTCTGCTTAAAGCTTCAAAATTATTTTCCTGTCAAAAGCCTAGAATAAACAAGCAAGACAGAGGGTGAGTCATGAAGGCTCTGGAAGGAGGAGGTATGAGAATACAAATTTCTCTGATACCGACTGAGCATGCACCAGCCAGTGAACCTCCTTCACCTTCACAGCTCTGGGAGAAAAGGCAAATGGAAATGTTGACATGAACCAAAAATGAAAGTTCATGAATCTTGTGACTGCAGGTTGTGGTTTAAGGAGGCAGATGGTAGTCCTGTAGCCCAAAGATATACCTGATTATGCACCCACATTTTGAGGAACCTCAGTAGATAACTGAGAGCTGTCTCAGATTTCTTCCCAGGGGCTGCAGCAGAGAATGTCCTGTCCAGGTGACAGAGGACATTGAGCTGTTTGGCACTGTAGACAGCAAGGAGGCTCAAAGAAGAAACTGTGGCTTGGTTTACCCATGCAAAAATCTGTGTCTGGAGCATCCTTGGATGATCCACAAATATTCTTGGAGGTCTTCTGGCAACTCTGATCCAGAGCAACCAAAAGAGGCTTGGTTTGCCCATGCAAAAACTTGTGTTTTATTCTAAGTGTCTCTGTGCTCTTACATGCTTTTCCCCTAAATTCTACTAATTTAAAGTAATCACCTACACCAGTAATTCCAGTTTTAATTGCTGCACCCGTGTCTTCTAACCTGCTCCCTTGATCCATGAAGGGTGCTGTCATTAATTTCCTGAGTTTAAGACTAGCCATTCCTCCCCAGCATGCAAGCAGACCTTGAAGTATTTACTCTAGCACCAGTTTGCTTTATGATCCAGCTGCTTATCTCCCTTCCCTTGAAGCATGTTTTTGTACCTGTGTCCACCTTTCTCCAGCACAGACCACATTCCTGCTGCTGGACTCTAACCTTGATGCCTTTCTTACCTCCTCCTTCTTGTTCTGAAGAGATGTTTTTCAGCCTTGCATTCACAGCATGAAGTCAATGGTTCAAAGAAGATCTCCAACAGCCTCCAAACTTGCATCCACTACGGTGTTCTGCAGTGTGTTGGTCTAGAATAGAAAGCTCCACCTTCAGAGCTGCTGTGATGAGCTCTGAAGTCTGCTGTCCCTCCCCAAAGCCTTGGTAAGGAGGTGGGAGACACGGACTTAGACCAGGAAGCTTTCAGAAGGGCTGAAGACCTGGTGTGTCTTCTTTCAGAAGACCTGGTGTGTCTTCCACCATAGTGAATTGGTCCCCAGTTGCTCTGCCCACCTTTTCCATTTGTGGCATCCTGTAATTAATGCTGTCCCCACCCAATCATTTCAATTAGTATTGGGATGACTCCAGCGGTGAGTTGTGTCCTGTGTCACTCTTAGGTCCTATCTCTTCCTTCCCAGCAGCAGACTGGGCCTCTCCAGGAGACAGTGGAATGGGTAATGTTAAATTTGTATGGGAGAATGAAACAGAAAGCTGTAGGCCCTTGTACACTTCTTCTGGGGATGAGAGGAGTGTACAAGACACCAAAGGATCAGGGGAGCTGAAGGAACATTCTATGCCTTCTTGATATCTAGAAATTAAATCTCAGATGTTGCACCTCAAAGAGGAGTTAAATGTTATGAGGTGGCTCACATTTAGGTTACAAAATCCCAGACCAGCTCTTACAGGCACAACCTGAACTTGGTCTGTATGACACAAGGGGCTTGTGAGTGTATCTGAATTGTGGTTGCTCAGGCCACCTCAAAGCTGGAACTTCCCATTATTTTTTTTTTAGTATTTGATTTGTAAACAAGAGAATGAAACAGTCCCAGCAGCTCATTCCAGTGGAAGATGTTAGACCACAGAAACACACCACTCACCATCAGTTCCTGCTAGAATAACTGGCAGTGACAAATAAAAATGAACCACAGAAGAGACAAAGAAGTGACGTTTTGCAGCATGGACTTGTTTTCCAAGTAGAGGACTCTGAATGCCAAGACAGGAGCTGGAATTTCTTCTGACAGATGCATTTGCCAGCAAATGCTGATTCTGCAGAATTCAACCCAGCTGTGGCACACAGAGTTTGTCAAACCTCCTTTACTGCTGGCTCACCAGCCATGTCCTCCATTCCCAGACTTTCTGGACAGCCAACTCCAGAGAGTCCCTCCCCCAGTGCCCTCCCTGCAGCTCATTTCCTAGAGGATTTAGCTATTTCTGTGGCACCTGCTGAGTCTGGGCCACTCCTGCAAACCTTTCTGGTGGACTGCCCTATGCTATGAAGACCCATGTGCCCTGTGCCACCTCAGCTGCTGAGCCCTCATAGATTCAAGCTTCCCAAGCCTGTACATCTAAACCCGTTTAGGCTCTGGTAAAGAGCTCAGGAATTTGGTTCTCTGTGTGTCTGGGTTTTGCATAGGGGCTGTGCATGCAGTAAGATTATATATGAAGAGGGGGTGTCACCCATGCAGGTGGCATGTGCATGCAGAGGGTCTTTCATGCAGGAAATCCACATGTGAGGGGAGTCCTGCATGTAGGTGTTGGCACCTGCAGCATGTGTGGGTGGGAATGTATGGGGTGGGGTGGGTGTGCTCAGGGGATATGTGAATGATTCATAGAATCATAGAATCACTAAGGTTGAAAGAGACCTTCAAGATCATCCCATCCAACAGCCCACCTCCATCACCACTGACCCACATCACCCAGCACCACATCCAGACGCCTCTTGAACACCTCCAGGGGTGGTGACTCCACCACCTCCCTGGGCAACCCATTCCAATATCTAATCACCCTCACAGGTTGGCTTAGCCTTGAGCTGTATCCATGCAGTGTGGCCCAAAGGGGGGCATAAACAAGGGGATGAAGGGAGCCATGGATGCACGGGGGGGCTGTGCTGCAAGGGAGCCCTCCTACTCCTGCCTCTTCCCTCGGGGAAATAGAAGGGGGGTTGAAAAAAGTCTTTTGGGGCAGGGCCAGGGGAGAGCACAGAGACACAGAATAAAACCAGGGCCCACATAACAGGACACAAGTACAAAAACATGCT
>VZRW01011572.1:0-16844 GCA_013398125.1 Aegotheles bennettii | reverse complement strand
CAAGTTGGAGCATAAGAGGTTCTGGTTAAACATAAGGAAGAACTTCCTTACTGTGAGAGTGACAGAGCACTGGAACAGGCTGCCCAGAGAGGTTGTGGAGTCTCCTTCGCTGGAGACATTCAAACCCCGCCTGGATGCATTCCTGTGTGACCTGCTCTAGGTGGTCCTGGTCTGGCAGGGGGATTGTACTAGTTGGTCTTTCGAGGTCCCTTCCAACCCCTAGGATTCTGTGACTCTGTGATTCCATGATCTTATTATTTAAACAAAAGGATTTCTCAGCAATTTAAATGATGACATAACAATATAGTAATCTAGGAGCCCTGCTAAACAAAATGAAATATCGAATGCATGAACATGAGAACTATTATACAGGAAAAAAATTGGTTGATGAAGAGCAGAACTGAGACTTGTTCTACTTGCAATTACACTGAAACATCTGTGAGTAGATTCTGTTTCTTTTACTGTTTTTCCAAACAGAACAGTACTCCAAGAGATGGCTTTAATACACTGATACAAAAATATTGGCAGAGAAAGAGAAGAGGGTTGAAGTGTTATAGGAAAACACATTTTCACAGAGCTGTCTCTAGGATAATTCTTGACCTTTAACTGCCACAGTGTCCTTGCTCCTGCTGCTAGTTTACAGGGCCTGCTGTTACTGCTTTCTTCCACTCTATGGGATTATGAACAGCTGAGCATGATCAGCAGGCCTACTGGTGGCCCACCATTGTTCTCTTACAACTCTTACTTATATCCAGTAGCTCCGAGATCTCAATGGTTAATTAATAAGCTTTAATTAAGAGGTTAAAGGATTTAAACATAGGATTGAATTCTGATCTTTTATCTGGCACTGATTTCTTTTTTTTGGGGGGGGGGCTGTGGTTTTGCAAAGCTCCAATTATTTGGAAAATGTGAGCATTATCTCTCAGAAAGGGCATAAGATTAACTACTATTTATACAGGTTTTCAGGCACAAATATCTTTTCAATAATTATGAAATACTGTTTATCTAAAATGAAGAAATACTGGTACGACCTAAATTAACATTATATTTTACTTTTGGGAAGTAAAGTTTGATTTCAGTGGACTTTTTGAGTAAAGGAAAGGTATGGAGGCATGGGTTTATATATAATTAATATGGGGAAAATTGTTACACACCTTGTTCATGTATTTATGAAAAATCTCTCCTGGAGGTGAGAGCATCTGTCTCCCCTTGTGGGCTTTTTCCTCATAAAAAATCATAATTATTTTTTATATTCAAATTTCCACTTCAAGACACATTTCTTTTATTTGTTTCTAGAAGATGTAATATTGGAATGATGAAAATAATTTGTGATTTGGCTCTACTTCCTGTTATTTTAGAAATATGAACAGTGTGAAAAATTACAGTCTTGAGATTTGGGAAACCAGTTCAAGAGTATCTCCCCCTAAAGTGCTGCTGGCAATATGGCTCCACAGGTGGTACTTTTGCAGTAAGAATACTGATACAATCAAAACCAAGGTGCACCACAACTACTTGCTACCACCAGTTCTGGTGTTGATAATTCAGCATCAAGCATGTTGCTTAGGTGATGCTGAGACAACTGTATATTGAGCACAACTGAGACTTGGTTACACTCGCTTTCCTGTCACTGCTCAAATTTATTTCCTGTTAGTTAAAAAAGGAAAATCATCAAGATAGGAACACTCCTGTCACAGAGGTAAAAAGATAGGGGTTCTTTAATAATTGAAAGCGCTCATCAATGTTGTAAACAATGTGGAATGAACTCTCTCTAATCATGATACTGTAATGTCAGGAGGTGTTACATTTCCAAGCCAAGACAGTCTGACCTATTATTTAGCATGTATTTATTTTGGCTGTCTGTGTAATTGTGTAATGAAAAAGTAATTTTGCCTTTCATAGTAAGGATAAAACAGTTTAACACAGTAAGGTAGTTATTTTGGACATTTTCAAAACTACAGGTGTGGAGTTAATGTCTTCCTTTTGTAAGCCAGCTGATGGTGCAAATGAAGTAATCCGAGTGACTGTGAGAAATATTATCTCTGCTGGAGGTGCCCTTTATAAATGTAATAATGTTGCAATGTGCTTAATTGCCAGCAACTGAATTAGCCTCTTTTTAAGGTACATTTGGTAAATACTGCGTGCCTTTAAATTGAAATTAGTATAAAATAAATAAAAGTATGATTTATGAAAAAAAGTAAAATGTAAGGTAAATTGTGAAACTTTTTTGTGAGTGAATTATTTGGATAGAACAGTAATTTGTATACTTTTTAATAATGAGACTGTTTAAAAAATAAAGTTCTAGTTATTAAAAATTATATAGGTGTCTCCCAACTTTCTTAAAACTGATACTTATTTAAATTCCTAACACAAACAATATCAGAAAAAAAAAAGTAAAAAAGCCAACATTTAAGCATGTTTCTAATGGTTTTAGACTAACATAACATTTCTGTTACAAAACATTTCAATTAATTGAGTGAATCAGGAAGAAACATGTAACAGCAGCTATAAAAATCAGCATGGTTTTTAAATGTGAAATGCAGAACGACAGCATACAAATAGACTGTAAAAGGAAATTTTTATGAGAGCTAAGTGTATTCCTCAGTGATTTTGATTTCAGGTGGGAATTTTTATATAGAGGATGACAGTCTGTGTACATCTGTGCTAACTGTGCATGGAAAATATCCAAATAGGCATCTTAATTTTTGCATAAAGCTCATCACGTAATAAGGGTGCTGCAATAGTAGCAAATAATGCTAATTCTAGTTTATGAAGTAGTTTTCTATTGCAAAGTAAGTCATGAGATGTTATTTCCCTTCTGTTTAGTAAGGAGCTCTGACTCTTTCTACATTTTTACCTGGTAGTCTGTTGTGGCTGATTGACTTATAGGTCTGAGAAATTTTGGTTTCTGGTTGAAGTTTTCCAATACCAAGACTACTGCAACTGTTAGTGGAGACTGTCATGTTTTTAAATGTATATGATGCTACATTTGGTGTGCCTGTTTTACAACAATATACATACTATAGATTTTTCCTGTCATCCTGTGGAAGAATCGTTATTTATTAACTGCTTGAAAGAGTCCAGTGCAGAGCCACAAAGACGATTAAAGGAATGGAACATCTCCCTTATGAGGAGAGACTGAAGGAGCTGGGTCTCTTTAGAGAGAAAAGGAGACTGAGGAGTGATCTCACTATGTTTATGAATGTGTAAAGGGTGAATGTCAGGAGGATGGAGACAGGCTTTTCTCAGTGATGTCCAGTGATGGGACAAGGGGGAACAGGTGCAAGTTGGAGCATAAGAGGTTCCAGTTAAACATAAGGAAGAACTTTTTCACTGTGAGAGTGACAGAGCACTGGAACAGGCTGCCCAGAGAGGTTGTGGAGTCTCCTTCGCTGGAGACATTCAAACCCCGCCTGGATGCGTTCCTGTGTGACCTGCTCTAGGTGGTCCTGGTCTGGCAGGGGGATTGTACTGGTTGATCTTTTGAGGTCCCTTCCAACTCATAACATTCTGTGATTCTGTGATTTGTGCTTGCTTTCATAGAAATTAAGGACAGATGCTGGCCATCAGCAATATGAGACTGAAAGAAAGACTGTGTATAGTTTCTGAAAACTCCACTACCACTTGTCCAAACTGCTTAGCAGCAATACATGATGATATTATGGTATCAGTACAACTGAAGATTCAAATTGTATCACCTATCATAAGGTGTCTCTGATTCTATCCTTTCTGATATTTAGTACAGCTTGAGATCATGATGCATCTTTACCCTTAGATGCGACAGTTCCAAAAATTCCCTTCTGTCACCATGGCTATTTTTCCAAACTTTAAACCCAACTGTCTTTGAGACAATTGCTCTTTCCCACCAGAGTTGGCAGAAATTGTTCAAGTGAAGCTAAAATATTTGGATATGAAAGTCACACAGAGTGACTGCTTAATGTCTTGTTTCATAACGAGTTGGTAAAAAAAAAATTATCATAAATATCTGTAATTTTTAATCTGTAACCTTGTAATTTTTTTTACTTGGTATAACTGGGATGAAATATAAAGGAAATGACAGTGCAGCTCATCTTCAAAGTTCCTATTCTCTTTTTCTGTCACATACAGTTCCTGGCAGCCTACTTTTACTGGAAGTTCAAGTACTTGTCCCGATCTTCACTGTCAGCTGAGGATTAATACTTACAGTTTCAGCACTTCACCAAAGTAGCTCCTTTGGGATAGTGTGGATTGCAAACACAGAGACAAGGCCCATGGAACTGGAGATAAAATATTTTTTGTTGAGGGGATGCAGTTGTGGAATGAACTTGGAGGGTTTCCTTAGAGAGTCAGGCACTGGAAGATTCCCTTTTTCAATTACAATTGTAATGGTTAATCTTACTTTGAATGAGATCTAAAATTACCTGGGAAGTGTCGACCTTGTCACAAGGGTAAAGAACAGAAGGAAAATCTTTCACTATTGCATATAACAGTATGGATTTAATTTACCTGCTTGATGCTTACACATTAAAAAAGGAGGCCTACTGATATTTCCAGTATAGGTGAGGAAGGTATGGAAATAGGTGGCAAAATTTATTAGAAGAATAACAAAGACTTTTTATGAAGGAATGAGAAAAACATAATGGTTTAAAGAAGCTCTTTTACAGTTTTTTTTCTAATACAGGAGCAGCTAATGAGAATGAGGAAAAAATATCCCAGTATAATCACCAAAATTTTTGTATGAAAGTTGTGGAAAGTTTTTTTGTAAGTTAGGATTTTAAATAAGATTCAGAAAGGATAATTATAACCTTCTCATATACATTGAAACAAAACACAGAAGGGTATGAAAGTATATTCAAAGGTGTAATGTAATTTTCACACAAGAACCTTCCTTATTTATAGGCAGATAGTCTCATAACTGTCAGTTATGGAGAAACTAGGTAGCTTTGACTGAATGATTTCACCATTGTTAAACTATTAGAGTAATGTGGTATTCTCTTTATTTTTAATTGGCCCTATTTATTAAAGCTAGAAAAGAGTGTTGAAAAATTTCTAGATGAATTAGATGTTACTGTATTCTGTCTGTTAAACTCTAACTGAGACTTCATAGCTTTTTGTATACTACAGATTGCAAAAATACAATTAAAAAAATTAAGAAACAATTAATTTCAACAAACAGGAAGAAGAGAAGCAATTAGTCACAAAGATACCACTTCTCAATTTAATCTTCTAATTAGCTTGAACTGCAGCAGAAAGAGTAAAAGCAAGTATCTGTTGTTCTGAGGAAACCTGAAAGTAACAGGTACAGCCAGGAGTTACCAACTTAATTTTTCCTTTATATACATAGTGTCTAGCTTTAGCTTGATGTAATTAAAATCACACAGAAATATGCTAACATTAGTCAGACCAGCCTTTAATTTGCCATATGTTCATCTTCTCCATGTTCACTTTTTCTTGTACTGTTTCATGGGACTATTGTACTTAGCTATTGTCCACTGCTACCTTGACAGGAAAGAGAAACCACTGCTGCTAATAAGCAAAGTTAATAAACAAAGGTTGCAGTTTTATTCAATACTGAGCATTATAAACAGAAGAAAATAGGCAGGTAAGGTAATCCTGCCAGTTCCAGCTGGACTTTTTGTCTTTTGTTGTTGATTCATTCACAAAGTCGTATCCTACTCAGTCATTAAAACTGAAGGCTTTTTTCCCCCATCCTTTTTTGTCTTTTTTATTGAGTTTCTGAATACATTAAAATAAACTAGATTAAGTGATATGACTTCTTCTGTAGTTACAAACTTATTTAGGGTCATATCATATTAATTAATTAATTACGACATCAGAAAGAGTGCAATGAGAGGAATATTTGCTATTTTGTGAGGGAGGTCAAATAAGCTGAGAAAAAAATGTGGTAAAGTGTGAACTGAAAGTCTTTGAAGAAAGCCCTGGTAATTGGGGAAAAGAGAAAATGGAGCCAGGGAAGCTTGAAGACCTTGTCTTGACCATGTCTTTTAGTTCTAAGAATGGCTTGTACAGAGTTCTCACCAGAAGAGAACTTTTGGTTTCATTTCCTAGTGTAAGGCAAATACTGTTAGGGTGTAATAGGACAACTTTACCACGCTCCCTGGCATGACAAAGAGAGACTGAAACAGAGATCTTAATTTTGGATGTTGATTAGCTTTGCTGCTTTTCCCACTTGAGGTACAAGTGAACTGTAGCACTGGTATAAACCAAGGGCAAGATCATTTAGCAGACACACTCCTTTCTTTCCGTTCTCATAGCTTTTTCTTCTCTTCAGCATTTCAGGCACAGTCACAGTATTGTATCGATAGAAATATACTTCAGTGACTGAGAGAGAGGTAGTATTTTTCTTAGTGTGAATGAGGTAATTTCTTTTGTAAGTAAGTCTTTCAACATGTTTAGGACCTCCTTATTCTGTGACTACTCTCTTTTATAGGCTCTTTAAGGATGTTCTGCACTTATATTTTTATCACTATTGCTCTGTTCCTATTTCAGTTTAATGACTATAGCAGAATAATTAAAGTATATATTTCTTAAGTTAGAGAATAGGAAACTGAAAATCATGGAGTTTTCTCAGTTACCTCCATCTGTAAAACAACTTGAACTGTATATATGTGAAAAAGCTAAAAATTTCAGAGATTTATTTCTACTGACAATTTCAGGAGGGTTTACTTTATGTTTAGAAAAAAACTTATAGTGAAATATCTTAGTTACTCTTTGACAGTGCTGAGCATGGCTGTTATTGTCATTATATGGCTTATATTTAACCTCCTTGTTCTAAGCAATATACTTAAAAAGGTAGGAAAAACCTCTGTATCTCAACTTTTAGAGTTGGAAAAAAAATAATGCATTCTCCCCCTGAAAAAAGTAGTGTGGAGTTCATTTTCCCCTACATTCTTCACTTGAACAGGTTAAAATACTTCAAATTATTTATGCAAAGTACAGCAACTTCCATAGAGGAGAATATGCACAGTTTTGAGATAAGCTTGGGAGTTGCCATTCCTGCATAGATTGTGGAAGACTGGGATTCAGACCAGGTAGAAACTAAAATCTAGGTATCTTACATTTCAAGTAAATACCCAAACAAATTGAATTTTATGATATCTTTTGTTTTCTGGACATTATATCTGAGGCCTAAAAAAAAAAAAAGTTAGTGATACCTTAACTAGAACTGGTACTTTCAGCAGGAAATCGAAGTAAGTGCCTCAAATGAAAAGGCATTAGAATTAGAAAATTCTGAGTAGGTATTTCCAGTATCTTGCATTTCTTTCAGTTATTGTAAATTCCAGGACATAGATGAAAAAGTAGCATATTTACTCTACAATTTTGGTTTTTAACCCTTTTCAATTTACATTCATTAAATATTTTTTGGTAGATTTTTTTTTTAACTCAAGTTTAAGCTTAGACATTTCACTTAGGTAGAAGGCTCTGAAGTTAAACCTACTGACAGAAGAAAATAGTTAATTATTGTTTGTTTGAGGAAACCAAACAGTTAAAATAGTTCATCAATTCTAATGTCACAGTGGAGATTTCATTTTGCCAGCAAGAAAGTTAAAGTGCTATGGATTAAGTGAATGTTTGCAGAGATCTCTGCTGACATCTAGTTTCTGTCAAGATTTCATTTTCACTGATATGAAAGCTGAAAACTCTGATTTTTGAATAGCATTAAGACTGTAGTTATCTGCCTGGGTATGATAATCCATTAATTTTAAACAGAATTGGATGTGAGGTTCTTGTTTGAAGTTAGGCTTGAGTCTTTAACTGCTTAATAATTTTTCTTTATCTGCTAGACTTAAAGCAGACTTACGATCTACTGAAAAGGAAATTTAAATGATGCCCTTTCTCATTGCAGTTGAATACCAGCAAAACTGTCATTTTGCAGTTAAGAAAAGTTCTATTTTGCATTGATGAACATAGATTTGTTTTGTGTGGGTTTTTTTTAATTGCTTTCTTATAGTCTCCACACATTAGTATGAAACCGTAAACTCAAAAATTTTGCTCCTCATTGCATTACATTGAGCTGAAAATACATGTGAGGTCATTGGTCAAACTTTGAGAGAATTAACTATTCTCACAGTAGTTTATAAAAAGCACGAAGAGCTGTTTTCTTTTTTTCTATTGGTAAAAGATGTCACTTTTTTTTTTCAGCACTGCTGAGTCAGATAATTGTTGAATACTTTTCTCTATGTTTCTACTTGTATTTGTACTTCATATTGCTGGTCATATCCCACAAGCCATGGTGATGTACATAATAAATAATAGAAATGCTCTCTGAAGGAGATGTCTGAACCAACCTCCCAATCAAAGTATGGTTAATGCCAATACTAAGTCAAGGCAGCTGGAACTTTGTCTAGGTGAGTTTTGAAAACTTCCAGGGATGTTGATCCCACAGCCTCTCAGGACAACCTGTTCTAGTGCTGCACTGCCTTCCTAGTGAAAAAATTTCTCCTAATGTCCAACCTGAACGTCCCAATGTACTGTTATAGTGCCTTTTGCCCCTTGTTTTGGATTTGTGACTACCAGGAAGAATTTGGCTCTGTAATTTTTTCAGTCCATTCCATTAAGTGTTTAATACAGTACAGAGAAGAACAGTGTATGTTACCAGATAGTCACTGCCACCAGACAGAAAAATTATTGAATGAATGGAGTTGGCAGAACTGAAAGCGAACAAATCCTTTTTGAAGCCTGGATTTCAGCCACATCCATGCTCTGTGCCTGGAAATAGGAAATGAGGCACAAGCTACAGTCATTAGTAAACTAGGAAAGAAGTGTAACTAGGAAATGAGAATTGGCTACTACACTTACACCTGGCCTCAATATCCTGGATACTTGCTTAACAGTGGCCCTTCTAATGGCATATTTTGAGCAGCTTTGGAAATTTCAGAAATATTTAAGTGAATTTTTGGATAGCAAGAATGGCTTTGGAACTTCTTGTCGGGATTTCTTTTGGTGAAATGCTGAAAATTTTGGGGGCATTTCTGGAGGAGAGAAGAAAATAAAAACTTCTGCACAATAATAAGAGGCATCAGACTACTGAACTTGCTTTTCTTACCTGCCTTTGGCAGTAGTTCATGGATCATGAGAGATCCATGGATTGCTGTTTTTTGGTTGATATTGAATTTCCCATTTTTAGGAAGGTGTGGGGGAACCAAGAATGAGCAGAATTAATTTAACTCAGTTCCAGAACAAAGCAAGTAATCCAATAGAAACTATTTCTTGGCCTTGACAGAGCAATCCAAGCTCTTACAAACAGTTGCTTTTGACATGGAAAAGTCCTCTATGCAGCTGTCTTAGATACAGTGTTTTACAGTATAAAAAAAAGTCTTAACTAGTCATATAAACCTCATGAACTTCACCACTGTGACTTCCAGCAGATATGAGTGTAATTCAGGGAACTCATTCTCACAAGAGATGAAAATAAGCAGAATTTAAATATCGATTTTCCAGCCTAACTTTTCATTATCATTAGGTCTTTGCATAAACTTGTAGCAACTTATCCTTTTCCTCTAAAATTTATAGCAGTTGTTAAAATGGATATTTGTATTTTTGGAAACAATGTGGAAAAGGAGCAAGATTTTCCATCAATGCAAGTAGATGGCATGTGCTATTGAGGCCATTGTCAAAATACACATATGTAAGGGTTATAGATATGCATTGCTGAGTTTTCTACTTGAGTGTTCTGTTACTGTATGGTTTGATGTAATTATCTGGGTTTAAAACCAAAAAACATTATGTCAAATAATATTTGTATTATGGATAAGCATTTTGGCCTAAAATGCAGCTCATCTACAGAGCCTGTTTTTTTCAGTCTCGCAATATAGATCTTTTGCATTTGCAAAACAGAGTCCATTTGTATTAACAGAGTCACTCACTGGAGTATAGGGACTGGAAATTGTAGTCTTGGGATACGTGAATTCAGCTCCAGGCTCTGAAGTTTGGCTTGATGCTGGTAACTTGCAGTTCCCTGGTAGCTGAACTCCTGAACACCCCTTAGGCAGAGTAGATACTTGAATAGAGACGTGTGCAGACAAGAAAAAGATGTAATAATGAACTATTTTGTCAGACAATAAATTGCTTGCTACGAGAACAAAGATTTTAGAAAACTAATCTGTATAACCTTTAAAAGTTTATACTTTGAGGCAAAAGTTGTGACCTTTACACATACTCTTGTGCCCAAGAGAAAACAAAAGCGAAATTATTTCAGTACATGAGGCTTAAGAACTGGCAAAAGGCTTGTGCTTTTTATGCATCAGTGAGACTGGTAAGCAAATAATCATACAAAGGCAGTAGATTATACAGAAGCCATAAAAATGAATGTAACCTAAAATAAACTTGAAGTTCAGCATAGATAATATTCTTTAAATGAAGAATGCAATGTCTGGCAAAATTAAAATGCAAGCAAGGTCTCAAAGATTACGTGTGTTATCGATGGAAACAGGCCAGACTACCAACTACAAATTACAGGCTGTTGTCTTTTTAAAAAGTTGAAATGTGCCAGGTCTCCAGATTTCCAAATCTTATTCTTCTGAGGCCTCAGCTCGGCAACTTCGTTCAGCTCGGTCTTATTAGTAACTCGTGTCCTGACCCATTCAACAAAGAACAGTCAACAGTGGACTCTTTTTGAACCAGTGAGAAGGCAGAGGAAGCCTATTACCCCTGACACCACAAATCCCTGTTAAGGTGGTGACAACACTCACCTCCTTCCTGTGAAGGCCAGAGACATGACCTCTCTCACTGCTCTGCTGCAGACCAGAAGGTTTTGTAAGCGTTCGGGGAGAACGGCTGAAACTGAGAGAAAAGCATGCAACTGCTGTGTCCTGCAGGCATCACGTGGACTCAGAATTGAGCTCAAGTGACAAGAGCAGGTAGATTAAACATGGCACATAAGCAACATGAAATAACTCTGCTTTCCTTCTCTCTGGAAAAGGGTCAGTGGCAGTTGAGAGCCTGAGGCAGCATTTTGGCACACAGAAGAGACATGTCTCCAGTCTCCTGCCTTGTCTGATGGAGGGAAGGATCTGCCTTTTTGTTCCTACAACTCCTCTATGATATAGTGTAAAATACATTCTTAGGGAAGTTTTCCTGAAAAAGTGAAGCAAATCCCCAAAATTCTTGCCATATATTTGGATATCCATGGTAAATAATATTGTTTGAGATAATTTTTAACTGACTCAGTGTGGTAATATTTGTTTTAGTAAGAGACACTTTAGTAAGAGACACTAACACTTCTGATGAAATAATTATGTATCATTAATTTATATCTAAAATATATAAAGGATATATTTCTGCATTAAGGAAGTTCATATCCCAGATTCAGTTTTTTCCAGGTTAATTTTTGTTCTACCTTGGGCTTCGTGTGTTTTTTTTTTTTAATAATATTGTCTGAAGAATCTCTGGAAGGATAATTCGACAGAAAAATAAATCTCATTTACACTTTTAAATTTTTGGCTTAGTATACCATTTCAATGTTTCATAGAAAATGCTTCATTTTTGGGATTTTGCTTGTGTCTCTTCAGGGAGCTAAATAAAAGATTCGTAAATTTCAGATTGCTAAAATAGCAAAATCAGGTGAGTTGAATGCCATGGTAAAGATTACCGTTCAGATACTTTTAAATCACAAGGATAAATACAAAAGAGAAGTAAAGAGTTCTGTTTGTTTGTTCTTTGTATTTGAATCTCTTACCATATGCTGTCACATTTTCCAGATTTTTTCAGCAACTGACAGGAGCTAAAAAATTATAACTGTACTATGAAAGTAAAATTTCCCATGACATCATTTACCTTTAGAAACAAGGACTTTGAGAAAAAACTGCCATCATAGAATGTGGAATGAGTCTGTAACTTTGGTCATAGACAGTTTTAGCTATTGTATATGGAGATGTGCTTATTGTGGGCTCAGAAGTATGAATGAAGTAACATGCCTGAAGGAACCATTGCAGTTCTGTATGCACATGGCAGCTGACTATGAATTGCTTCTAGTTCACTGAAAATGGAATGAAAAACGTGTGCGCATATCTTAAACTACTATCCCTGGATTTTACACCTAAGATAGTCTTCTACTTTACACGATCTTGCACCCAGTGCTTGAAAGGTGATTGAAAAAGCATTTTAATATCATTATTCTGTGCAGTATTGTTGGATAAATGAAGATAAGCTGTATGTCCTTAAGAATAAATTAGATTATTTTTTTCTGGAATCAGCCAGTTTATTGTCTAGTGCCATGGGCTATTGGATCACTCAGCCCATGTTTCCTGCTGTTGTATTTGCAGCTAACAGCTGGTCACATCCTGAAGCAAAGTCACTTCTCTTTGTAACAGCTGGATTGTGTACTCCATGTTATCAGTGTTGGGCCTCCTCCTAGAATTTATTTATAATGAAAAAGAAATAATTCTTGAATAATACACTTCTGGAGCATCATAAATGTATCTGCTTTACTACAGAATTTCTCTCTGATTTGTGTTTTGAAATTGATTCCAATTTAGTGATTGTAAAGTATTTGTGGGCTTAATTACAGTTGTTTGGCTTAATAACAATTATTAATGATCTCTTCTCTCCTGCAGAAAATTACATCAGCAGTTTGAAATGTATAAGGAGCAAGTGAAGAAGATGGGTGAAGAATCACAGCAGCAGCAGGAGCAGAAGGGTGATGCCCCAACTTGTGGCATCTGCCACAAAACAAAATTTGCTGATGGCTGTGGCCATAACTGTTCATATTGCCAAACTAAATTCTGTGCGCGCTGTGGAGGAAGAGTGTCTTTACGGTCAAATAAGGTATGGAGTTATGAAAATCTCGTAACAAGCTTCTCGTAAACTCAGTATCTCTTGTTCATTGCTTATGCCTACTTTAGGGGCTTTTAAGGCATCTGTCCTCATTTCTAATAATTTCCATTTGCAAATGCATTTGTGACTATGACTTTTGATACATACCATGTTTCTACTAAGACTCATAAAAGTACAATTATTTGATAGGAGAATTGAATCTTCATATTGGAGACAGGGAGGTATATGTAGTGATCCAGTGATGCTAATGTTGAGACACTGATTACTGCAAATTAGAGCAAGGATTTGTTTCTTTTCTGCTTGCTCAGGCTATTCTGTACAAGATTACTGTGAAATTAGTGTTGCAACAGTATGTACAATATATTATAGAGTTTTAAAATATTATCTATCACACATATGCACATATATTATGTATAGGACATATAAACAAGCATGCATATGTCAAAATGTTTTAATGAAAAAATTAAATGAACTAACAATATAGAGTTACAGCTAGTATACTGGTATTTGTTGTAGAACAGCAGGTAAAACAGCAATCTGAATTTTAAGAAGTTTGATAATAGAGTAAAAAACTCAGCAGAAAGGAGGCAATAACAGAAAACAGTTCTGAGATCAGTTTATTTGACATTTTATATCAAACATCCACATCTGATACACGTCTTTCTCAGATTCTGATAAATACTTGTAGAATATTCATGACAATAATCAAGGCGTTTTCTGCTAGTATTGTGTAGAAACATATACTTTGTAAATCAATCAATAATTTAATACTGTAATATTTATTAATATAATAATTCTCCGTCTAATTTATTTCCATAAATCTGTTTTTTTTCTGTGATATATTCATTCCAAATATCATGCAATGTGGAAATATTATCTTAATTATTTGGAAGTTAGGAGATAATAGTATAAATGTTATGTATTTCTTTGTCCAAAATTGAAAGGTAGGCTTAAATAACGGACTCAAGATTTTGAATGACAAGGTTTCAAATAATCTGCTATTTCCTGATGATTAAAGTAACTGAGATTATGTGTAAATCTCTCAAACTGCCTTGGATTTTGCTAAGGTAATTTTAAAATTCTGTCTTCAGTAAGTTCACATATTTTATTTTTTTTTTAACTAACAAAACCATGTTCCCTTTAGTAAGAGCTATAACAATTTCTGCATTAATTTCATCAGATTATAAAATGTAATCAGGAGAGATATTTGAGTCATTATGTTTATGTACTTAGAAACATAGTGCGTTAGGAGAAAGACTTCATCTCCTAATAGAATATTCTGATACATCACCGTCCTTGGAGGTGTTCAAGAGGCGTCTGGATGTGGCACGGGGTGATACGGTTTAGTGGTGATGTAGGTAGGCAGTTGAACTGGATGATCTGGAAGGTGCCTTCCAACCTCGATGATTCTATGATTTAGACTGTCCTCGGGACAGATCATGTGAACTTGGCAAATACTTGTCTGACTTCTCTTGACAGATTTCCAATGAGATTCTTCCACACTCTCTTAGGTCTTTTGTTCCACTGCTTTACCACCCCCACCACAGAAAGCTTTTCTTACTGTCTAACCTATATCTGTCTTTCTATGAGCTGACTTCTCCATTAAGTATTATGAGTCTGTTTTCTGCAGCTCTTCTCAGCTGGGTTTTTTTCTACTACTGTTGATAGTTTACTGTGATAAATAAGCTTTTCTATCTCTCATTCATTTCTGTTCTAGATAGTTTATCAATACGCTGGACAAAGCACCCCTAGACAGATCCCCTGTAAGACTTCACTGGTGATACCTCTGCCTTAAAAAACCCTGACCATTTATTCCCATCCTTTTCTTCTTGTCTTTTCATCAATTAAGTTTTCTTATGGATGAATTTATTTCTATTCCATGGTAGCTGAGATTCTTTAAAAGCCTGGAAACCCAATTCAGCAGTATGAACAAATCTTATTTACTCCCTTTCTCTGTGACTCCTTGAAGGAATTCTAATACACCAATTCCCTTTAGTAAAGCCATTCTGACTTCTCCACATTTTGTAATAATTTATTCATATGCTTGCTAATTTTATTCTCTATTTTGGTTTCTACAAATCAGTCTATTGTGAGTTTCAGACTAATTTCTCTATTTTTCAGTTGGTGTAACACTGAAATTCCTTAAAAATGAATAAATTTGCATTATATTTGCCACTTTTTATTCTTGTCAACCAAAGACTATTACAATTAATAGTTAGATATTTTAGACTTGATGTTTTATGCTGAATATCATATGATTTTAAAAATTTGTTACTGTTTTTTTTTTGACTCACTTTATAGCTTCACTTTCTGAAATATCATCTGGTTCATTCTGCATAAAATATTACTGTAGAGTAAGCCTATCTCTAATCACTGTAAACATGAATGCCAAAGACTTAATTCAGACACAGACTTTGGCAGTCTCCTATTTATGATCTCTTTTATGCCTATACACATTATTCCATGAAAATTATTTTTTGTCTACCAAAATTTGCCAGAATTCATTCTTTTCTGTTTTCCTTAATGGATACAACTTCAGTTTCTTGAAGGATGACTTCTAATAAGTTCTTGGTTTAACTGTGCTAGATTTTCTTTGGACTTGTAGACATTTTTTGGCAGGTTATATATGTCTGCTTTGGACCTTACGTAAGATGATTCTTAAACTGTCTGAAATGTTCTGATTTAGCTGTTTGTTCTGTTTGCTATCTTTTTCATAATATCAAGTTTCAAGCTAAATTCATGCCATTTACACCAGATTCTGATACTAAATGGTTTACTGCAGACCAAAGTTAGCAGTGTGCATCTCAGAAGCTGTAGAACTGCAAAGAACACTTCTCTTTCAAAGGTCACAAGGATGACTACTTCTTACAAGGTTCATGGTCATGAGTCGGAGCACAGCTTGGAAATGTTTGACTTGTCAGGGCATTAAATTAGGATTCTTAGAATGACTGGATGATTTACACCTTTTTCAGTTTAGTTAAAATGTCTGAAATATAAGCATTAAAAATCAGTTGAGGTTTTACAAAAAATTATCATTATGTGGGAGTTTCTTCTAGGTCAAACAAATAAAACTGATAATGGTGTTATTGCTGCTTCTGTACTGCTTATTATCTTAGTGAATGGAGTATTCAGCCAGGATAGGGGCTTAAGTTTCATGGCAACTGTTATCTTTTATGTTTATGAACAATTTTAGATTGATTAAAACTGAAATAATGAATCACATGATAGCAAGCACTAGTTGTTCTTAGCAATATAAGTACCACTGGTATGCTAGTTCTTTTTTTCATTTTTTTTTATTTATATACTGATTTATAAAGGAAAGTGTACACTGAATGAGGCAGTAGACAGCAGCTGATGTTTATGCAGCTGAGAAATCTACATGCTAAAATATTGGACAAATACAGCTCCCAGATAGAAACAAATTTGCACGCAGTGCATGTTAATTTCAACAGAATGCCAATTCCATAAACCAGCATTTCACTGGTAGAGGAAGAAAACAATACTTTTCTGAAAACTTAATTTCACACATTTTAGCATGGAAACAGGAGACCTGGTCATCTAGGATATGGAGAAGGCTGAGGTACTTAAAGACTTTTTCCTCAGTCTTCTCTGGCAAGTGCTCAAGCCACACAGTGTGACCATCCAAGTGGAGTCACAAACCAGAATTTTAGCATGCAGCAAAGAATTAGTCTGTCACAATTAGGATTTCTAAGTCACTAGGATTTGGGAAAAACTCAGTGATTTCCTATCACATACAGATAAGTTGGTCCTTAGGAGACATGGTTAGATTCTGAATTTCTTTAGAAAAGACATGTGACAATATCAATCTTGAGGAAAGGCTTTTGTTAAACTAGGTGTGGGTTTGTTTTTTTTTTTTTTCTTTTCAGATTAGTCCATATAACACCTATAAAATCTGATAACCTACAATTATATTCATCTTTCTGGAGAATCTCAGTACAAGTATCTCTGAAAGAAAGGAAAGTCAGCTGCTAAATTATTCCAAAGACAATTGAAGTTGCAAATTCATAACTAGAGGCTAGAATAGGGCAGAGAAGAGAGACTTCAGGGCCCTG